>APFE031106077.1:63028-136335 GCA_000404065.3 Pinus taeda | reverse complement strand
GATTGTGCAGTGGGGGGGTCACAGGGGGGCGGCAGCCCCCCCCTGTCCGAGGGGTTTGAGGGGGGCGGGTAGGCCCCCTCTATGGGGTTCGGGGCAGCGCCCTGAGAAAAAAAAAATTTGACCCTATATTAGGTTGGGCGAACCTACCTATGGTTTTTGGTCCATGGTTTTGGATGTGATGGCTTTCCGGTCCATGGTATTGGATGCTTCGACATGTATAAATATGTATTGTAACATTGAAAGGAATATAATGAAAAATCAAGATGGTAGTCTCGGTTTTGAGATCCAGTGGGAAATCTCTGTGTATATGTATTTTATGTGTTATGCTCTCGCATTTTTATTTTTCCTGTGATTTGGAATTCGTATGCAGGTAATTTCTGTATGGGGTTAAAACCTACATCTTTGAATGGTCATATGAAGAAACCCCAAGAATTGACTCAAGTATCGTTGAACATGAGATCAAGATGTATCCAGATGTCAAACCACTATGACAATGGCTTCAACCAATGCACCTGAAGAAAGTGGTTACCATTAAGGCAGAAGTTGAAAAACTTTTACATGCTAGTTTCATTTACCCTTGGATATCGAATATTGTTCTTGTGATGAAAAAGCAAGGAACGATTAGAGTGTGCGTCGACTATAGGGATGTAAATCAAGCTTTTCTAAAGGACAAATATCCTACACCCTTCATCGACAAGATAATTGATGAATGTGATAGATGAAAAATATTTTCATTCATGGACGGATTTTCCGAGTACAAGCAAATCAATATCCGCCGATAGGACTAGTAAAAGACTGCATTTATATGTCCGTGGGGCACATTCACGTATTGTAAACTACCTTTTGGTTTGAAGAATGTTGGGGAAACTTTTTAGAGGGCAATGAATTATGCGTTCCATGACATCATGCACATTGTTCAACTGTATCTCGACGATCTACCGACTCATTCGCGAAAGTGGACTGATCATCCATAGCATTTGAGAGCCATATTTCTACGTTGTTGACACTACAAGATATGATTCAATCCACACAAGTGTGTGTTTTGTGTTGGTTCTGGTTGATTACTTGGTTTTGTGGTTTCTAAGGATGGAATTCAACTCGACCCATGTAAGGTTCAGGAAATTATTGACATGCCTCCACCTTCAAATTTGCTTTAGATTTAGAAACTCCAAGGGAAAGTGAACTTTTTAAGGAGGTTCATTCCAAATTATGCTGAACTTGCTAAAGGTTATACACGTAATTTGAAAAAAGAAGTACCCTTCAACTGGGATCAGATTGTTCAAGCTTCCTTTGATGCTTTAAAGGGTTCTCTAGTAAAAGCATCATTAATGTACGCTCCTGACTATCAAAAAGACTTTAACCTATATCTTGCCACTACAGATACAACCATCACCATGGTTTTAGTACAAGAAGGCAGAGGAATAAAACATCCTATATATTATTTAAGCTGAAAATTGAATGATACAGAAAGCAAGTACTCCTATGTTGAAAAGATGGCTTTAGCAGTTGTACAAGAAGTGCAGAGATTTTGACACTATAAACTCTTTTGAAAAACTACTGTTATGTCAGATTGCAACCCTATGACCTACATTTTGTCACATCAATTATTAGGGTGCAAATATTCCAAATGGATAGCCAATTTGTAAGAGTTTGATATGGAATTCACCAAATTGAAATCAAAGAATCTCTCGTCTTCGCGGAGTTACTTTGTGACCTCCCATCATCGTCCAACGGTTTGACATCCAAAGCATCAATCATGGATGAGACTCTGTTTCTAATATCGTTAAGAGATTCGTGGTATGGAGATATACAGATATATCTCCAAACCCAAACCTTTAGGCCTAACACTTCTCGCTCTAAACAATGACGTACTCGATACCAAGCCAAAGACTACATGATCATTGCTGATATAATTTACCATCGTGGTGTCGATACAGTTCTGTGGAGGTGCCTCATGCATGAGGAGGCCGAAAAAGTACGGAATGACTATCATTCAAGTGCATGTGGAGAGCATCAATCTGGTTACACTACAGCACAAAAGATCTTACGAGATGGTTACTTCTGGCCCACTATATTCAAAGATTGCATAATTACCATCATAAGTTACCATGCTTGTCAGATTTACGACCGCAAAACCAGATTACCACCTGCACTGCAGCATCTAGTAGTTGTTGTTAGCCCATTCGCTAAATGGGGCATAGATTTCATGACATGTAACCCCACCTCGGCCGGGGGGCATGGGTATATCATAGTCGCTATCGACTATTTTACAAAATGGGCCAAGGAGATGCCTACATTAAACAACAGTGGTGAAATAGCTTCTCTTTTCTTTTTCAATCATGTTGTCTCTAGATTTGGTGTTCCACAAGCTATAGTCACAGATCATGGATCACACTTTCGCAATCACATGATGGTTGAATTGACTACCAAATTAGGACTATCCGACAATAGTTCTACTCCATATTATCCATAAGCTAACTGACAAGTCATCCTCCACGTCAGCGACCACGTCACCTTTCGTACTCCACTACTGGAAAAAATCTACATCATGCTGACGTCATCCCCAAAAAGCGCCAAAAGCCTGAAAATGTCCAAATTTTTTTAAAAACTCGGGAAATCTATTGTTTTCGTTCATTTCTATTTGGTTGACTTGCGCACCCTATGCATGTGAATTACGTCCAATTCAACACAACCGTTACAGTCCGCCACCTAGGCGAATTCAGTCCGCAAAATGGGCCTCCTCATTTTAGTCTGCAACCGCATTTCGCACCAGTCGTCCATATAACAGGTATTTACCTAGGATTCAGTCGTAAACCCTATTTTTCCAAAATTTTCTAATAAATCGCCTGGATAACCAAAATTCTTCCCAAAATCATAGTGCTACCTCTGTACCTCTGCATTGTAGTCAGCACTATACCCATTGGTTCGAAAGTAGCCCTGTCAACTGTCACTCCCTCTGCAAACTCGCCCGTCGAGCTGAAATTCAAGCTCATTTTCTCTGAATTCCACTCACAAATCCAACAAAGTCAGTCTATAACCCAAGATAAAAACACAGTGAGCTGATAAAAACAAGAACTTACAAAGGTCTTCTTTCCAAGCCACCTATCTGTAGCTTTCCCCTGCAAAAAGAATCCAAAAATGCTCACATATTGAGTTAAATTTGCCAAATCACCTGCAAAAGGAGCGCCATTTCCACTGTTTTATCCAGCTTCCCCACTACACTCTACAAAATTTGTCTTTTTACCATGAATATTATCCAATGAGGTTACTACAAGATAAAACTCAGTCTGCAATTTCCTGACAAAACCCTTAGAGCCATAGCTCTATTTTCTGTTGTTGCATAGACCTAGATTCCAATCAAAACACAAATAGTTGAAGCATGGAGGCTCCAGTGGCTCTCAACATTGCATGCTTGAATGCACCACATAAGGACTTGGAATGGTTACCTCTAGCAGATAGGGACTTCCATATTAAGGATATGATGGGTCTCAAGTCTCACATGCAAACCTTTTGTCAATTTAGAAATAGCCACAGAAGCAACACTGATGTCTTGAGAGTTTGGGAATCCAATATGCCTATCTATTACCTCCCTTCAGTGAATGTGCTGCCTGATTTCATTCATTTATGTTGTGCAAACTATGATCCCACACAAAGAGAAATCCTGACTTCATATGGATCTGTACTGTTCTATATTACTTCTCAGTCCATAAATGAGATGTTGAACTTTGAGCCAACTCATCCTCTGGTTCCTCTCACCATGAAACTCCTGCTTGATCAAGGTGCAAAGCTGCCTAGCTCAGAAATAACAAGACTAAGTCAGTTGTTTATGCTACCATAGTGCCACCCTGATCATCCTTCACCTTATCATCAAGTCTCATTCAATGAGATAGGGAAACTCCTAATAGACATGATATCCTACATTCTAGGATGCAAAACCAGTGAGTTTGTTGATGAAACTATGTTTGTATTGATGTCCATTTTCACTCCAAGAGAGCCCCCTGCTGTCATGTATGACTATGCCACCTTCATAGAAAATAAAATCCATGTGCAATTTATGATTTTGGAGAGAGAAAGAGTGTTCAAGTATACATCCTACATATATCATCTGTTGTGTACTATCATCCTGATAATTTCCAAGTTCCTCTTAAGAAACTAGACACCAAAGGAGAGAGGAGATTTGTCATTTTCTGGACCTCAGTTTTCTATGAAGTTCACCTCTCACCTTATACATATTGTGAGTTCATTGACATGTTCATTTACCCAGCCACTTCCTTGTTGATGAAGACTCCTCTTGGAAGGCTCACTATTGAAATGTAGAGAATTTTACATCTTTCAAGGGGCTACAGCATTGGTGACTGGTTTTTCTACCAAAACCATACAGGGATTAGGATTTGTGGTTATGAATTATCCCCCTACAAGCTGCCAAAATATGTCCCCATGAGAATCTTTGCCTTGAAATATTTCAGGCAATTTAGTAGTGCAGATTTGACTCATTTCCATAGAAAAAACAAAAAGGCATAGCTCAAGATAAGACATCAATTGGGACCTTTCGTCTTCAATAAGAGGGAAGAAGCCTGGAATGATGCAGACAAGATGCTAAGAGATGAACTTATGCTGAAACAAAGTTTTTATTGGGCACCATATGACCCTGAACATTTCATCAGCTTTAGAAGAGTCAAAAACAAGCTTTTAGGAAATGTGCACCAACCAATCCCTTAAATTGAACAATATGCTAATCGACAGGAATGGGTAGAGGGCACACTAGTTGAGGATCTTACTGAAGAAGAAAGATAAGAAAAAGAAATGAAAGAATTTCAGAAGAGAATTGCCCTGGATTATTTTGCACAGGTCCATTTCACACGGCCTCAACATATTGGAATGAGCACGTCATCTACTACACCTTCACAATGGCCTGCTCAAGAAACCACTCCACCTGCAGGAAAAGTCAAAGAAGTACAACATTCAGTGCAGCAAAATACAATGGAATAATAGCCATCTACAACCTAGGAAAAGGGTTAAGAACATGGCCCTTCAACACAAGCAAAGGCAGCAGAGATCCTTGTGCTACAAACCCCTCATAATGAGGAAAGAGCCAAAAAAAGGGACAGACCAGAAGAGACACCCACAGGGGCATCTACAGATCAGCAAGGTGAGAAGAGACAAAGGCTGAACCCCTACTCTGAGGAAGAGTTCACAGAGGAAACAATAGGCAACCTTAGGGGTGAGGGAACATCTGAACAGTAGATCCCTCCATTTTTGGAAACATCTACTAGCTCATTTCAGCAGGAGCAAGAGAGAAAGATTGGGGTGGAGGTTATATCCACCAAGAAATAGAGCAAGCAATTCTCTGACATCAAGAGAGCATTCACGGAAATCAAGGCTAGAAATGAACCAGTGAGGTTCCAGCTATATAACCAATTGTTGAGAATGGCTCCCACCAACCAACAAGGGCTAATGACAGCCTATAATATTCAAGTAGGGAAGATTACCCTTAGTCACTTAAGGCCCACCATACAGCAGCCACAGTCAGCTGCTGATTACATCAGGACCAATCTAGAGGTCCTGGCTAAAGACATCCACCCAATAGACCAAATTGAGTTACATAAACAGGCTAGAGAAATGGTATACTCCACCTTGGCAGACAAAGCATTAATGGCTCATAAACTGCAGAACTCATTGTATAACACTTTTGCCTAATTGGAGCTAGAAAACGCCTCCTCATTAGCCAAGGATAATAGAATAAAATCCTTGGAAGAGATCATCATAGAATTGGGGCATGATCCCAAGGATCCCAATGGCACACAGGCCTTAATAATAAAGGAGGAGGAAGACATAGCAGCCTTGAGAAGACAACTTAAACTACCAACTACAATACACCCTCAGACCACAGAGGTGGCACAACAAAAAGAAGAGGAGGATGTGGTCAGTTTATTAATGAGGATGAATCAAATATTGTTGGATACAAAGAAAGCTTTGGAAGCAGAACCACAAGGAAAACAGGAGGAGTTGGCCTCTCAGCCAGCTCAAACAACTCCAACTCTCATAGCTCCTCCTCCAACTGTCACCATAACAACCCCTCCCACTGATCCAGCATCAACAAGTACCTCGACTTCAGCAGCAACTACAACAGCAACAATACAAGATGCCAGCTTGAGCATGGAAGAGATGATGAAAGAAATAAAGGCTTTGGAAGTCCAAATGGCAGAATTAAAAGAAACCAAGGAAAAGCTAGCCAAGATTGAGGTAAGTTATGAAAAATAAAAAATGATTGTAGTTGAGAAGACAAGGGAAGTGAAGGCCTTAAAGAATAAAATAAAAGCCTTGGACGAGGACCTCACTCTTCATAGAACTCTAACAGAAGTCAAGAACATTTTGTGGGATAAGATTGGCCAATCTATTGCTGATCAATGGACAGAAATACTAACTATTTTTGACCAGATGGAATTGATAGGGGTAGCTCAATATGAAACTCAAAAGGCCAGAGTATTATTGGCAAACAAGCCTGAGCAGGCCAATCAATTGATTCATTTTTTGAATACTCATACCAGTGAGCAATTAACATCTCTAGACATTCAGAACAGGACAAAGACTATTTTGAGAGTCAAGAAGGTGCTGACTATGAGGAATTTTGTTTAAACTGTAGAAAGAAAATGTCAAGAAATGGAGACAGAAGTAGATGCCTTCAAATAGAAATTTGCAGTTTTACAGAGCAAAGGTTTACCTAGCCTAGTCACTAGCAATGGGAGGCTATTAAAACAGGAACAGTATGCTCATAGGTTAAATACCTATGTGACCAATCACATTACATCATCATCCAGCAGCTCAGAAGAGACAATGCCTCCCTCTGGACAAAGTTTATATGATAAGCTGGAAAGTTTGTTTCTTATTGAGCATGAGATAGCACATCCCTTTGAACTCCAGCCAAATTGTTACAGGTTTATTGAAGCTGATGAGACATTGATTAAAATGAAAAAGCATCAATTACCAATAGATAAATGGTCGCAAAGCATGCTGGAAGTCTTGCCAAGGTAGTTTGAATCTCGCTTTTTGTAAATTGTCTGCATTACAGGTAATGGTAATATAAGGGTCTCCTATCAGAAAATCAAATCAACCAAGGATGAAATTCACGCTAAAAAGGCGAAACGAACTTGGGCACAAGTGGCAAGTGATAGCACATCAGGAACGCCAATCAGGGAAGCAGCCATTGACCGACTATCAGAGCCAAAAAGTCAGCAATAACAGGACACCTAAAGCAGCGAGTACATCATAGTTATTTCCTCATTTATTGATGTGCAGTTTTCCACATGAGTTATTGCCCCTTCCAGAGTAGATGGATAAATTTATTTCTTGATATTTTCCTATGGGATATTTTGTAAAATTCTTATAAATACTTTCTAAAGAGATGTATTATTGTTGGCTGATGAATATCATTCTGGACCTGCTCTGTAAATTTTGAGAACTCTTCTGAAATAAAATTGTTGGAATGTTGTGTTGGTGAATTTGTTGGTTGTGGAATCGATGGCAAAAGGACATATTGCAGAATTCTTGTGTTAATACATGGATCAATAAGTTTTCTTTTACTCTTGTGTTACTGTATTTGTGTTTTATTTATCATATGAATATCACGTTCTAAGTTACAGGAAATAAGGAAAACCCAGAATTTACTTTGCTATACTCTGTGTTCAATTCCTGTAATTTTTCATGTTTTCCACAAGACTAGCATAGGAAAGAATCCTTAACTGGTCTTGTCTCTCTGGTTCTTCCACTCTAAATATCATCAAAGAATTCCTAATTTCTCCCTGATAATGTTTACACAATTTCCCTCTGTTAACATAATGAAAGATTCTTAATTGCCTTTCATTCCTTGACTTCATTTCATCCTATTTCGGCTTGAATGTTGTTCTGTGTTTAATTATCTTTCTCTGCAATTTTCCTATTGCCAAGGAAACCATACCAAGAGGTTTATTCCCATTAGACTCCATCATCCCAATGGTCTGAACTTCTCTCAAGTTACTACCTTTTTCTACTGAATGTCATCTTCCAAACACCAAACAAAACTTGTGCTTCATAACTAGTCTAACATATAATCAAACAAATAGAAATCACAAAGAGAGAGCCCTCTCTAGTTGCAGATTGGCTAGGATCTGTAGCTAAAAGATTGGTTAGTGGTTACCTCGACCGTATTCCCTTCTGGAACTAGGGAACAACCTGAGTGATAACATTATTGGCGACTCAATTGGGGAACTGAATCAAAGGTAATCAGTCTCCCTGTTTCAACATATTCAAAGGAAAAATACCAAAAATAGATTTAGAAGCTGGCTCCAAAAAATAAAACTCGTTACACCAGATCAAATCAAGATCCTAATCCTCTAGCTATTTTTGAAAATCCTAACTTGATCCCTAAAACCCTTAGGAGACAAGAAAGTCTAGAATCTGCTGATTTAGACCTTGATATACTTCAACAACACCTTATAAAATCTCAGCTTACCCTTGGGAGAGAATTAGTCCTTTCTATAAATACTAAAGACTCTCCAAGTTCTTCATCCACAGCTCAAAGTATCCTCTCCACTCCCCCATCCGCTACTCATATTCACACTCCTGTCCCCCCTGTTCCAACTGTCTTATTCCTTCCTGCTGTCCCATTTATCCCTGTAATATGGCCAACCGTTATGCTCCTCTGCAGTTTACTGCCAATCCAGGGGCTATGCCTCAAGACTACCAAAGAAAAATCACCTACTTTGATGGTACTAGCTCCTATACAGCTCAACAACACACCAAGAAAATGCAAGATTATTTTGAGAACTATGAAATTGATGATGATGATGTGAGAATGAAAATCTTTGTCCAAAGTCTAACTGGTGATGTGAGGACCTGGTTTAGAGCACTTGCTGCAAATTCTATAGCAAATCCAGAGGCCCTTTATCAATCCTTCTTAAACAGATGGGAAAAGAAGAAAGACCCTTTGCACATTTTAACTGAATATGATAACTTGAAAAGGGGCCCACAAGAAACCATTCAAGACTATTGTGCCAGGTTCAATAATGTCTATAGTGCCATTCCTTAGAACCTTAGACCTCCTCCTAACCTTGCCTTGATCAAATTCCCCGATGGATTTGATTCGGACAAGGCATATCAGCTGAGGGAAAAAGCCCCATTAAGCTTAGCAGACATGCAGAATATAGTTGTTAGTGTAGAGGCAAACTTCATTGCTAAACGAAACCGGGCTAGAACTAAAAGAAGAACAACTTTCAAAGAAGAGCCTTCTCCATTTGAGCAAAAGATAGATGCAATCATTAAAGGTATGGACAGACTAGGAGATAGAGTGGAAACTATTGAAAGGAAATCATCCTGGGAAGGGCAACCAAGTAACACAACAAGAAGCCCAAACTTTAGAAAGAATCAAAACCCTAATGCTGGAAGGACTAGACTTGATCAGAACATCAGACCCCCATTTCAGGAAAATTATGCTGAAGCCTCAACCTCTAGGGAGCCTATAGAGGACACCCAAATTAATCTAATGTGTTTAAATGGTGAACAACAAATGTTTCTGACACAGGATGATCAAGAGGCTCATAATTTAAGTCAATTTCAAACCAAGTCTGGAGAATGATTTCATTTCAAAGAGGGCTATGATGCAACAGTCTATGAGGTTCACAAGCAATACAAATTGAGAAGTAGAACAATAAATGTACCTGAACCTAGAAAATTGAAAGATACCAAACAGCCCAAGAGAACTAAGGATACTTCTCCCCTCACACAACTCCCTCCTAAGACAGACCTCAACCCAAAAGAGCCCATCATAGAGGACATTTCAGACCTACAGTCATCAAACAATCAACCATCTTTTTCCTCCTTTCCAAAAGAAAGTTTAAATAGATTTGCTGTAGTAAATTCCAAAGCAGATGCAGTTCCTTACAACAGTCCTGATAAAGAAAAGAACATGGAAAACACAACAGAAGAGGAAAAGTCTATTGTCCACAATACAAGAGTTCAAGTGGAAAAACCTTTCAACCTAGAAACAAAAATAGGTAAGATAAAAATAGCCATGCCACTATTAGAATTTGCTAAACATGAGGTTTACAGGGAACAAATTAATAGGTCACTTCAAATATCAGAGACTAGGGATGTAGTCAATGTCCTAGATGACCAACCAGAGCTATTTTTTGGTCTTGAAGTCAATGGTAAGACAGTAGATGGAGTTCCTCCATTCTATTTAAGCTTGAACATTCATGACAAAGTGTTACATAATGCAATGTTTGATTCAGGTGCTTCCCATAATCTAATGCCCAAGTCAATGATGGAAAAGTTATATCTAGACATCACAAGGTCATATAAGGACTTGTTCTCATTTGATTCCAGCCAGGTCAGGTGTCTAGGCCTAATTAAAGAACTTTGTGTATCTTTAGTGCAATATCCAGCCAAAACAATCTTGATGGATGTGGTGGTAGTTGATATCCCACCTAAGTATGGCATGCTCTTATCCAGATCTTGGGGTGCAAAACTCCAAGGATCTTTGCAACTAGATATGTCATATGCCACCATTTCAGTCTTTGGCCACCCAAAGAGATTGTACCGGGAAACATTGATGAAATATGTGGTTAGCAGTCAAGAGAAACCCCAAAACTTCCCCATCTATTCTATACATTCTGATATGGATTCATTCATCTTATACAATGTTGAGATGTGTCCCAAAATTGAGACCAAACTCTTAGAAACAACACAGCCAACTAGCATAAATGAAAAATCTAGTGCCCAGGACCAAAAAATTGTTGATGTGATTGACGTAACAAGTGAACAAGACATATCATATCAGCTACAAAATTCAAATCTACTACCCACTAAGCAAGTTCGCAAAACTCCTGAGACTAGTTGTGATCAAGAAACCTTATGGTACTTAGATTTTGATGGATTAGTGAACAAATTGGGAGTAGGGGCAGGAATTTGGATACACAACATGAAAAATGACCATGCTCAGGGTCATGCATATAGGCTAAATTTCAGATGCACAAACAATATGGCCGGATATGAAGCCCTTTGCTAGGACTTAAACTGATTAGAAATCTAGGGGTGACCAAGATTTCAATTCAAGCAGACTCAGATTTGATAATACAACAGATGAAGGGAAAGTTTGTTACAAATGATCTTAAGCTAAGAGCTTATACGGGTGCAGCCATGGAAATACTGAACACCTTCTTGGAATCACAGCTCACCAAAATTCCAAGAAAACACAACCTATATTCACATAGTTTGGCAACCTTTTCCAACACTTGCAAGCTTCCATTTGAGCCCAATCATCACTTCACTGCTGAGATCAAAAACAGACCTGCTGTCTTGGATAATGTGAAAATTTGGCAAGTGTTTGTGAATGATACCCAAATCAATAATTTACTCACTTTAAAAGAAGAATTCTCAAGTACAAACATACACACAAGCACTATTGATGATCAACAACAAATAAACAAAATGGAGCAAAATACATCAGCTGAAGCAACAAATTTGATTTTGCATCCAACAACTTTTAATGACAAAAATCTGCAATAGCTAAAACAAGTGGATTTTGATGAAATAACTGAGGGAGAATCCGAAGTAATTGAACTGAAGGATAATGTCCTGCCCACAAGCTTGACTCCTTTGGAGGATATATTTGATTCAAATGACATTCCAAGAAAGCCAAAAATGCAACTATTAAATGCAAAAATTTAATATTGCAACATTGGAACCACAGAAAATCCTAAAATGGTAAAACTCTCCAAAACATTGCCTCCTGACCAAAAACTCAAATACATTGAGTTTCTTACAGAGTTCCAAGATGTCTTTGCATGGAGCTATGAGGACCTCAAATCCTATGAAAAATTTTTTATCCAACATATGATACCCTTGAAAGAAAAACAAAAACCTTTTAAACAAAAGCTGAGAAGGATTAATCCAGTCCTCCTTCCCCTTATTGAAAAGGAAGTTAAAAGAATGTATCAAGCTGGAATAATTGCACCTATTAGGTTTTCTGAATGGATTTCAAATCTAGTGCCCACTAGGACGAAAACTAGAGAGATAAGGCTCTGTGTTGACCTCAGAAATTTGAATAAAGTCTCTCTCAAAGACCACTACCCCTTACCCAAGATGGATCACATTTTACAAAGGGTATTGGGTGCTTCAAGTATCTCATTGTTAGATGGATTCTCATGATTAAATTAGATCTTAGTTCATCGAGATGACCAAGATAAAACTGCCTTTACAAAACCCTGGGGAACCTTTAAATATGTGAAGATGCCTTTTGGACTCAAAAAATGCAGGGGCCACATTTCAAAGAGCAATGGACATAGCCTTTGCTAAAGAGATCCATGATTTTTTAGTCATATACCTTGATGATCTCACTGCTTTTTCAAAATTAGACCAAGAACACCTAAATCATTTAAGGCAAGTGTTCCTAATTTGCAGAAAGTATGGCATATCATTGAACCCAAAGAAATCATTGTTTGGCTTGGAAGAAGGCAAACTCCTAGGTCACATAATTTCTAAAGATGGAATAAGAATTGATCCAGACATAATACAAGCTATTCTCCAAGTCCCTCACCTAAGAAACATCAAGGAATTACAAGCCTTTCTAGGGAAGATCAATTTCCTAAGAAGATTCATTCCCAATTTGGCCGAGCTAATTAGGCTGTTCAATAATATGCTGAGGAAAGATTCTAAAGTCAAATGGACAATAGAAGCTAAACAAGCCTTTGAGGAAATCAAAATAGCTTTAACAGGGACACTTGTTCTCACAAGCCCCAACTTTGATAGAGATTTCATAATATTTTCCTTTGCATCTGAGCGTACTATTGTTGTTGTCCTATTACAAAAAGATGACTTAGGATGTGAGAAGCCCATTGCTTTCTTTAGCAAAGCACTTAGTGATGCTCCACTCAAATACTAAATCATGGAGAAGCAAACCTATGCTCTTGTAAAGGCCATCAAATATTTCAGCGTTTATATCTTGTACTCTCATGTGATTGCCTATGTTCGAAATGCGGTGGTCAAAGATATTCTAACTCAAAAGGGAATTGAAAGTAAAAGGGGCAAATGGATAGCCGACATTTTAGAGTATGACATTGAAATTAAGCCAAAAAAACTCATAAAGGGACAAGGGTTAGCTAAATTAATGACTGAAACCAACTTTCAAGCCCTTGACATCAATGAACTAGATAACGAATAGGAGATGGTGACTCCACAAATCAATCAAGCCTTTTTACAATCACCTTGGTATACTGACATATGTTTTGTATTGTTAAACCTGCAAACTCCTCCAGGGTTATCCAGGACTAAAAAATGGTTCTTGAAAATGAAGGCTTCAAAGTTTTGTATTATAGACAATGTTTTATTTTGGAATAATCATGAAGGTATTTTGCCGAATTTCCTAATTCAGGATGAAACTGACAAAATACTCAAGCAATTTCATGCAGGGGACTGTGGAGGACACTTATATTTGAAATCTACAGCTGATAAAATACTAAGAGATGGGTTTTACTGGCCCTCACTATTTGCTTATGTGAGAAAATTTGTAGTTTCTTGCCATAAATGCCAGATCTTTGAAGGCAAAAGGATGTTGTTACCTTTACCTCTAAAACCCATTTCAACTGAAATGCCTTTTCAACAATGGGGTTTCGATTTCATTGGAGAAATTCATCCTTCCTCTTCTGAACAACACAAGTGAATTTTGACTGCCACAGACTACTTTACCAAATGGATAGAAGCTATCCCTTATAGGCAAGTCAATGACTCAATCATCATGCAATTCTTAGAAACCAATATCCTGTCTAGATTTGGCTGTCCAGAGAAGATTATTACAGACAATGTTGCTGCCTTTAAGTCCAAAAGAATGATCAATTTTTTCCACAAGTACCACATTACCTTAGGTCATTCCACATCCTATTACCCTCAATGTAATGGTCTATCAGAATCATCCAATAAAATCTTGATCAACATCATCAAAAAATTCTTGGAGGAGAATACAAAGAACTGGCATAAAAAGTTAGTAAATGCACAGTGGGCAGACAGATTGACCACCAAAAGATCTATTGGAACCAACCCATATGAATTGGTTTATGGCATGGAGGCTGTGTTCCCCTCATCCTTGGGAATCCTTGTGATCAAATTGTTGCAAGAATTACAAGCAAAACCCAATGACATCCAAAGGAGAATCAATCAAACTATTCACTTGCAACATACTAGAGAGGGAGTATATCAAAGAACTCAGGTTCTGCAAGATAGAATCAAGAAGATTTTTGACAAAAGAACAAAAGTTGAGGATTTCTTTAGAGGAGACAAAGTGCTGAAGTGGGATTCTAGAAGGGAAGACAAAGGAAAACATGGCAAATTTAATTTCCTGTGGAAAGTCCCTTTTGTCATTCAGGCTATACAAGGAAACAACACCTATTTTTTGAAGAGTTTGGATGGCACAAAAGCTCAAGAAGGGCCAGTCAATGGGAGAATGCTCAAGCATTATTTTGATCCTCCTTGTTAACAAAACACGAATGTATTTTGTATATAAAAAGTGTTTATTTTAGCAGTTTATTTCAGCAATAGGATAGGAAATAAGATGCAGTAAATTTTGAGGAAAAAGCAAACAGTTATACCACCCTTGGTATATATTTTGAGTTTACCAGAAACAATTAAGAGAGAACTTGGGAAAAATAGAGATGATGGAAAAAATTCTGACCAACCATCAAAGGCAGAACTGCAGTTAGGTTCATATCAGCTTATGACAAATGCATCCATACCACAAAGGTTCTGTTTGTTAGCTTGCAACAAAAGGAAGCTTTAAATCACAACAAGAATTAAGAATAAGGCCATTTGACTTCATGTTCTTGGCTTTTCTCTTGGAAAAGCCATCCCCAAGTGGAGCCACTATTAGGATCCTATACCAATAGGTATCATTTTTCATGATTGACTGTGGAAATACCAAATATGATCATCCTTTCCATGCTGCAAAGGTTCCATATTATCAATAAATCAAAAATTCAAGAAAAAGAGAAAGGAAAGGAATCCCAAAGAAAGACCAGGGAAGTGGCTTGTTAAAATGCTACTACTGTACTACATGTTGTATAGCAAGTTAAGAAAGTGCAATCATTGACTTTCTCACAATTGATGAATAGCCAGATAGTTTAACCCTGGCTAGATCATGTTTAAATTTCTTGTCTTATTATAGAGACTAAGATCTGCTCAAACAATTCAAGCTTTCCAGATCACTAAATGAGATAGAGAATTGAAGGGTTCAACTACTCAATTTGAGCCCTTGGTAGAGATAAGGATAGATTTAGATAGGAGGGCAGCTAAAAGAAAAAAGGAAAAGCAGGGTTTGCTAGTTCAAAAGCAAACAATCAAAGGAAGAAAAAATGTTAGGTCTTTTAGGTGGGTAGGCAGATAATTCTGATGTTGCAGAAGTAGGGTGATGTTTAGTTTTAATGAGTATCACAAACATCATGGCAAAGTGGCTACAGTTCAGTGGAGCATGATTGACTTCCCCTCTCATTTCCCAAGAACCTTCACTAACATTCCCTAGGGATATTGGGATTTACTCAATGGTCCTAATTCATTTCATTTTTTGAGAATTGCTAAGTAAAATGTTGTGTTTACTTGGTCAAGACAAGCCACATTTCTTGTATAAACATAATCATCCCATTTCCCTTTCATTTCCTAAAAAATCTAAGTTTTGCCTTATAAACTTAGCATTTCCCTATCATTTATCATATTAACACCCTAACTTTATTATATAACTCCTATATAAAGTTTCCCTACCCCTACTATATATAAAAAACAAAAAACCCAAAAAACATTATACATATCCCTCCCCCGCCTAGTATGGCTATGTTTTAAAATTTCTTGGGAGTCATTGGTCCACCTGGGGCCAATGACAACCCACCACGTGTTCCAACGGGATTTGTTAGACCTTTGGTCAAACAAATAACCACAAATCCGCCACGCAATAAACTGGGTTTTAATTAACGTTTCGCTAATTAAAAAACCATGTCTACATACCCCTATAACCAAAGTTTCAACCCCCGTAAAAATTACAAAAAACATTAAAATAACATGCATGCTCCTTTCATAAACCTCTGCCACCTTACCTTCCCGTCAACCGTTGGACCGCGCTCTCCAGATCCAACAACCCTCATCAATATCAGAGGCACCCCGATGTCCGGGCATTAGTACCCAATAGAGGGCAGTATTCCTGCCATACTCGAGGACACTTGTCGCATTCCTATTGCATCGGGCCCGCTCTGACATAAACCACCCCAGTACCAAAGGCGGTCCAATGAATACAATAGACTGCCGATTGGTCCCGCTGCCTGTGTCACCATCGCGTCAGCACCACGTCATCACCCGCACTACTGTTCATCTGCCGTGTCCGCCATGTCATCCTCCACATCAGCGACCACGTCACCTTTCGTACTCCACTACCGGAAAAAATCTACGTCATGCTAATGTCATCGCCAAAAAGCGCCAAAAGCCCGAAAAAGTCCAAATTTTGTTAAAAACTCAGGAAATCTATTGTTTTCGTTCATTTCTATTTGGTTGACTTGCGCACCCTGTGCATGCGAATTATGTTAAATTCAACACCAATGTTACATTTCGCCACCCAGCCGAATTCACTCCACAAACCCGGCCACCTCAGCTCAGTCTGTAACCGCATTTCGCACCAAACATCCATATAATAGGTATTTACCCAGAATTCAGTCGTAAACCCTATTTTTCCAAAGTTTTCTACTAAAATCACCTGGATAGCCAGAATTCTACCCAAAATCACAGTGCTTCCTCTATACCTTTGCACTATAGTAACCACTTTACCCATTGGTTTGAAAGTAGCCCTGTCAACTATCGTTCCCTCTGCAAACTCGCCCGTCGAGCTGAAATTCAAGCTCATTTTCTCTGAATTCCACTCACAAATCCAGCAAAGTCAGTTTATAACCCTAGATAAAAAAAAGGTGAGCTGATAAAAACAAGAACTTACCAAGGTCTTCTTTCCAAGCCACCGGTCTGTAGTTTTCCTCTGCAAAAAGAATCCAAAAGTGCTCACATATTGAGTTAAATTTGCCAAATCACTTGCAAAAGGAGCGCCATTTCCACTGTTTTATCCAGCTTCCCCACTACACTCTGCAAAATTCGTCTTTTTACCATGAATGTTATCCAATGAGGTGACTACAAGATAAAACTCAATCTGCAATTTCCTGACAAAAGCCTCATAGCCAGAGCTCTATTTTATGTTGTTGCATAGACCTAGATTCCAATCAAAACAAAAATAGTTGAAGCATGGCGGCTTCAGTGGCTCTCAACATTGCACCCTTGAATGCACCCCATAAGGACTTCGAATGGTTATCTTTGGCAGACAGGGACTTCCAGATTAAGGATATGATGGGTCTCAAGTCTCACCTGCAAACCTTTTGTCAATTTAGAAATAGCCACAGAAGCAACACTGATTTCGTGAGAGTCTGGGAATCCAATATGTGTATCTATTACCTCCCTTCAGTGAATGTGATGCTTGATTTCATTAATTTATGTTGTGCAAACTATGATCCCACACAAAGAGCAATCCTGACTCCATCTGGATCTGTACTATTCTATATTAATCCTCATTCCATAAATGAGATGTTGAACTTTGAGCCA
Organism: Pinus taeda; assembly: GCA_000404065.3. NCBI lineage: Eukaryota > Viridiplantae > Streptophyta > Pinopsida > Pinales > Pinaceae > Pinus > Pinus taeda. The sequence continues at coordinate 118,692 of APFE031106077.1, read as the reverse complement.
ACTCAGCCTATGGTTCCTCTCACCATGAAACTCCTGCTTGATCAAGGTGCAAAGCTGCCTAGCTCAAAAATAACAAGACTAAGTCAGTTGTTTATGCCACCACAGTGCCACCCTGATCATCCTCCACCTTATCATCAAGTCTCATTCAATGAGATAGGGAAGCTCCTAATAGACATGATATCCTACATTCTAGGATGCAAAACCAGTGAGTTTGTTGATGAAACTGTGTTTGTATTGATGTCGATTTTCACTCCAGGACAGCCCCCTGCTATCATGTATGACTATGCCACATTCATAGCAAATAAATTCCATGAGTAATTTATGATTTTGGAGAGAGAAGGAGTGTTCAAGTATACATCCTACATATATCATCTGCTGCTGTACTATCATCCTGATAGTTTTCAAGTTCCTATTATGAAGCTAGACTCCAAACGAGAGAGGAGATCTGTCATTTTCTGGACCTCAGTTTTCCATGAAGTTCACCTCTCACCTTATACATATTGTGAGTTCATTGACATGTTCATTTACCCAACCACTTCCCTGTTGATGACAACTCCTCCTGGTAGGCTCACTGCGGAAATGTAGAGAATTTTACATCTTTCAAGGGGCTACAACATTGGTGATTGGTATTTCTACCAAAACCATACAGTGATCAGGATTTATTGTTGTGAATTATCCTCCCCATGAGACTCTTTGCCTTGGAATATTTCAGGCAATTTAGTAGTGCAGATTTGACTCATTTCCATGGCAAAAACAAAAAGGCACAACTCAAGATAAGACATCAATTGGCACCTTTTGTCTTCAATGAGAGGGAAGAAGCCTGGAATGACGCAGACAAGATGCTAAGAGATGAACTTATGTTGAAACAAAGTTTTTATTGGGCACCATATGACCCTGAACATTTCATAAGCTTTAGAAGAGTCAAAAACAAGCTTTCAGGATATGTGCACTAGCCAATCCCTCAAATTGAACAATATGCTAATAGACAGGAATGGGTAGAGGGCACACTAGTTGAGGATCTTACTGAAGAAGAAAGATTAGAAAAAGAAATGAAAGACTTTGAGAAGATAATTGACCTAGATTATTTTGCACAGGTCCATTTCACACTGCCTCAACATATTGGAACGAGCACATCATCTTCTACACCTTCACAACAGCCTGTTCAAGAAACCACTCCACATGCAAGAAAAGGCAAAGAAGTACAACATTTAGAGTAGCAAAATACAATGGCAGAACGACCATCTACAGCCCAGGAAAAGGGTCAAGAACAAGGCCCTTCAACACAAGCAAACACAGTAGAGATCCCTATGCTACAAACCCCTCATAATGAGGAAAGAGCCAAATAAAGGGACAGACAAGAAGAGACACCCATAGGGGCATCTACAAATCAACAAGGTGAGAAGAGACAAAGGTTGAACCGCTACTCTGAGGAAGAGTTCACAGAGGGAACAACATGCAACCTTAGGGGTGAGGGAACATATGAACAATAGATCCCTCCATTTTTGGAAACATCTACTAGCTCATTTCAGCAGGAGCAAGAGAGATAGCCTGGGGTGGAGGTTACATCCACCAAGCAACAGAGCAAACAAGGCTCTGACATCAATAGAGAATTCACGTAAATCAAGGCTAGAAATGAACCAGTGAGGTTTCAGCTATATAACCAATTGTTGAGAATGGCTCCCACCAACCAACAAAGGCTAATGGCAACCAATGATATTCAAGCAGGGAAGATGACCCTTAGTCACTTCAGGCCCACCGTACAGTAGCCAAATTCAGTTGCTGACTACATCACGACCAATCTGGAAGTCCTGGCTAAAGACATCCACCTAATAGACCAGATTGAGTTACACAAACAGGCTGGAGAAATGGTATACTCCACCTTGGCAGACAAAGCATTAATGGCTCATAAACTACAGAACTCATTGTATAACACTTCTGCCCAATTGGAGCTGGAAACGGCCTCCTCATTAGCCAAGGATAATAAAGTAAATTCCTTGGAAGAGGTTAACATAGAATTGGGGCATGATCCCAAGGATCCCAAAGGCGCACAGGCCTTAATAAGAAAGAAGGAGGAAGACATAGCAGCCTTGAGAAGACAACTTAAGATGCTAGCTACAATACACCCTCAGACCACAGAGGTGGCACAACAAAAAGAAGAGGAGGATTTGGTCAGTTTATTAATGAGGATTAATCAAAGATTTTTAGATACAGAGAAAACTTTGGAAGCAACACTACAAGGAAAACAGGAGGAGTTGGCCTCTATGCTAGCTCAAACAGCTCCAACTCTCACAGCTCCTCCTCCAACAGTCACCATAACAGCCCCTCCCCATTGATCCAGTATCAACAGAAGGTACCTCGACTTCAGCAGCAACTACAGCAGCAGCAATACAAGATGCCATCTTGAGAATGGAAGAGATGATGAAAGAAATAAAGGCTTTGGAAATCCAAATGGAAGAATTAAAGAAAACTAAGGAAAAGCTGGCCAAGATTGAGGTAAGTTATGAAAAATAAAAAATGATTATAGCTGAGAAGACAAGGGAAGTGAAGGCCTTAGAGAATAAAATAAAAGCCTTGGAGAAGGAGCTCACTCTTCATAGAACTCTAACAGAAATCAAGACCATTTTGTGGGATAAGATTGGTGAATCTATTGCTGATCAATGGACAGCAATACAAACTACTTTTGACCATATGGAATTGATAGGGGTAGCTCAATATGAAACTGAAAAGGATAGAGTATTATTGGAAAACAAGCCTGAGCACGCCAATCAATTGATTCTTTTTTTGAATACTCATACCAGTGAGCAATTAGCATCTCTAGACATTCAGAATAGGACAAAGACTATTTTGAGAGTCAAGAATGTGCTAACTATGATGAATTTTGTTCAAACTGTAGAAATAAAATGTCGGGAAATGAAGACAGAGGTAGATGCCTTCAAACAAAAATTTGCAGTATTGCAGAGAAAAGGTTTACCCATCCTAGTCACTAGCAATGGGAGGCTGTTAAAATAGGAACAATATGCTCATAGGTTAAATACCTATGCGACCAATCACATTACAGCATCATCCAGTAGCTCAGAAGAGACTGTGCCTCCCTCTGGACAAAGTTTATATGATAAGCTGGAAATTTTCTTTTTTATTGAGCATGAGATAGCACATCTCTTTGAATTCTAGCCAAATTATTACAGGTATACTGACGCTGATGAGACATTGATTAAATTGAAAAAGCATCAATTACCAACAGATCAATGGTGGAAAAGCATGTTGGAAGTCTTACCAAGGTAGTTTGATTCTGCTTTTTTGTAAATCGTCTGCATTACAGGTAAATGGTAATATAAGGGTTTCCTATCAGAAAATCAAATCAACCAAGGATGAAATTCGCGCTAAAAAAGCGAAACAAACTCGGGCGCAGGTGGCAAGTGACAACACATCAGGAACGCCAATCAGGGAAGTAGCCATCGACCAACTATCAGAGCCAAAAAGTCAGCAATAACAGGACACCTAAAGCATCTAGTACAACATAGTTATTTCCTCATTTATTGCTGCGTGGTTTTCCACATCAGTTATTGCCCCTGCCAGAGTAGATGGATAAATTTATTTCTTGATATTTTCCTACGGGATATTTTGTAAACTTCTTATAAATACTTTTTGAAGAGATGTATTATTGTTGGTTGATGAATATCATTCTGGACTTTCTCTGTAAATTTTGAGAACTCTTCTGAAATAAAATTGCCGGAACGCTGTGTTGGTGAATTCGCTGGTTGTGGAATCGATGGCAGAAGGACATATTGCAGAATTCTTGTGTTAATACATGGATCAATAAGTTTTATTTACTCTTGTGTTACTGTATTTGTGTTTTATTTATCATATGAATATCATGTTCTAAGTTACAGGAAATAAGGGTAACCCAGAATTTACTTTCTGTATTCTGTGTTCAATTCCTGTAATTTTTCATGTTTTCCACAGGACTAGCATAGGCAAGAATTCTTAACTGGTCTTGCCTCTCTAGTTCTTCCACTCTAAATATCATCAAGGAATTCTTAATTGCTCCTTGATAATGTTTACACAATTTCCCTCTGTTAACATAATGAAAGATTCTTAATTGCCTTTCATTCCTTGACTTCATTTCATCCTATTTCAGCTTGAATGTTGTTCTATGTTTAATTATCTTTCTCTGCAATTTCCCTATTGCCAAGGAAACCATACCCAGAGGTTTATTTCCATTAGACTCCATCAACCCAATGGTCTGAACTTCTCTCAAGTTACTGCCTTGTTCTACTGAATGTCATCTTCCAAACACCAAACAAAACTTGTGCTTCATAACTAGCCTAACATATAATCAAACAAATTTAAATCACAAAGAGGGAGCCCTCTCTGGTTGTAGATTGGCTAGGATCTGCAGCTAAAATATTGGTTAGTGGTTAACTCAGCCATATTCTCTTCTCGAGCCAGGGAACAACCTCAGTGATAACAAGACGGATATGTATTGGTCGACCAACGAACAACATCGCTGAGTATAACATGTTGATTGATCTCCTCTCTGATGCCCTTCACATGGCATACGTTGATTTGTTGTCAAGCTAGATTCACAACTCGTCATTCTACAGCTTATGAGCGTCTATTCCATTCGGAACCAAGCTATTTATCGTATGTTCCTAAGAGTCAGGATTTCGGAAGGATAGTTTGATTCCATACAATATCAACACATTTCCAAAAACTTAAACACATTAACTAATTCATTAGCAAATTATGTGTTAGATAGACATTTGCAACATTTGTGAAGAATAGCATTTCAAATTAACATTTGCATCAGGATCGCATAGCTTAACCAAAATAAAACTCCGAAAATAAAAATATATAATTGTTTATATTTTTTATAAAATGTTTTGTGTCCAAGACAAAATTGGTCACACGACCAAGAAACTCAAAAATGAATGCAAGAAAGAATCCTAGACTAATGGTGCTGGTGATAACATGTCACCGCATGTGCGATCATACGCAGGATCCTAGGCTATCGACTTGGCACGCCAGTGGTATGTCGTTTTACCCTTAGAGGTAACTCGTCAGTCCTCACATCTTGAATGCCAAGAGTGAGACCCTTGACCTGATCTTGCAATACTGCCAGGGTCTCTACTATGTCTAGATCATGAAGGACAACCCTCCCTACAACCTCTCCTACTGGAATGTCACTTGCTGCCCTTGGGTGTGCTGTTGGTCACACTGGCCCAACATCTGTACAAATATATGAGTTTGATTTGTCTTAATAAAATTTAAAAACAGCAAAGTATTATAAAACTGATAAACAAAGAGATGGTCAAATCATTTTACCCATAACACTCCATTGCTTGCCAACCGGTAAGGCCAAATCCAGGTAACCTCAGAAATCCATCCCAACGTATGGATACTCTGCAAAGACCATATCCTGACAGTCGAACCACTCAAAGAAGGCGTCATAGAAATAAATCTGTGACTGACCAGCATGTCTGGCCATGAGATGAACCCATCTCTGCATTAAGTAAAATGTTAGTTTTTAATTCATTTTCTGGGCATGTATATGTATTTCTAATCAATTCAATGGAGCAATTGAGTAGGTTGAGAGATCGGTGAAAGAATTTAATGTGTTAAAAGGTGAATTGAACATATTTGACCACTGTCATGAACAATGTTTCTGCAAGGTTCAAGCTCATTAAAAAATAAACCCCCAACTAAGGATATGTTAACACAAGGTTCAAGCTCATTAAAAAATAAACCCACCTTCAGCAAGCAACCTCTATAATTGCCATGCCATCAGCCTTTTGAGCCTTGGTTGTGTTGTACCATCAACTCCATTATTTTGGCTGATCATACACTTACACTTGATTGTTTACCATTTTGAGGAACAACTACGACGAGTGGTTCTATTAGCCACCCTCTTCACACTTCCATGTTTTGAGAAGTTCCAAACTTACCTAGAACCAATTGTTACCCAAAAACACCACCTGTTCCTCAAAAATGGGTCTCTTTTAAGCTCTTTTTAGACTCGTTAAATATAAAAAGATTGTCGAGCTCTTGGCCTTTCCAGCTCTTTAAAGTAAGGGGAAGAACCATCCCTCCTGTACATTTTAATCTCTTTGAACCTGAGGGATTATCCCACAAAAATATTGAGTGCTTGTCCTTTTCGGCTCGCTAAAGCAATCAAAAGGTCATCCCTTTCATATTTTTTTATACTTTTTCGAACTTAAGGGATTATGCTATGAAAAAGGACTGGTGGAGTTTCCTTTTCATCCCTTTTCAAACTCTTTAAACATGAAAAGGATCGAGTTATCCTTGTCATTAAACACGTTAAAACAATAACGACAAACTTGTCCACCTAGAAAAGAATGAGTTTTACTGCTGCTAGGCTCACTAAAACATAGCGATAGGTTTTCCCGAAGGGAAAATTATAGAACAAGCACATGTTATCCTCCTCAAGCTTGAAAAAAATAAATAGGTATTGGTTAGCAATGACAGGGGAAAAAGGGAAGAAAACTTGAAGAATTTTATTGGTAGTAGGTCGCTCTTGAACATGACATTTTCACTCCATCACCATGATTGAGTTAGGTTGGGTTATTTTGTTCACTGGTCATATCACCATTGGTCCTCCCTACCATCCATCTCTTGGGGTTAACGCTACCAATCCATCTTAGTTTCGCCAATATGTTCAAGAGAAGTCATTCAGATAATTCACCACCCAGCTAACGCCTCATCCACTACAATACCTTCACCCTCCATTTTTCATGACCCCCATTCCTGAACCTTGTATCACCAGATCGTTTTCACGTCTAGAAAATCATTTGCTTTGTTTCATGTCGTAGATGTGGGATACATCAAGGCCCTCCTACGACAAGTCACTTCTTGTCGACATTAGCTCATTATCCAAGAAGTTGATTTAGAAACAACCCTTTCAGCACTTTGAAGCTTGAATGCCTCAATGGAAAGTTTCTCACTTCCAGCAACAGGTTTACATCAATGACCTTCGATCGAAAGATTTCGTGTGGTGTTCAACATCAACTCATATATTCACACCACGTGAATTGTACTGTAGTACCTTGAGGGTCATTATAATTATCGGTGATTCCTCTCATGCATGTTAATAGCTTACACCATTGGCTGGTAATTAGGTGATATCTTTCCATGTTCGACTCCAGAACATCTTTTCACATGGATCGACTTGTACATCGGGCGAAGATTGAACGAGTTTGAAGACCCCAGATCTAGTTTCATCCATCTAGGCTGCGATATATTCAGGAATATAAAGACATCAAATGTACACAGAAGCTGTACAGATGATCATTCAAGCTAAGGGGTGATGACTCTACATATAAATAATCACTAGTCTGCAACAACAGATGATTATCTGTCCTATGTACATGAAAATGAATTTATAAACCTTAGCATGGGAATTCCCACCTCAACTAGATCATGAAAATAATATGATGATGATGTATTGTATTGTATCTTATATAGGTCACCTTCTAGTCCGAATACCTCTGATCCTCATGAAAAGCCATTTCACCCGACATCTAAAGATTTACGACCTCATGCTTTAGGGGGCAACTGTTATGGAAATATTTGGGCACTTCAACCCCAAAACTGGACCATATTGACTGCTCCATGGTCAAGGTGCAATGCATACTGGTTGCTACACTAGCTAAGTGCAATGCATACTGAAGAGGCCTTTTGTAGGGTGCGATGAGCGAAAATGGACAAATGGCTGAGACAGTTTGCTAGGTGGATGCTCATGGAATCTTCTAGAAACTTGTCCCATGACACTTGCCTCTCTAAATTTGCCCATGGATGAGTAAGAGATCAATGAAATCTCCAAGTGGAACCAAGAACTATCAGTGGAATGACACTAATCAAAAACCTAGAGCTGACTCACACCCTTGCAAGACCTCTATATATGGATCCCTCATCTGAGAGATCTAGAGGCTGATATTTTGTAATTTGTAAAGAAGTGTTGTTAGTTGTCTTTGAGAAGGAGCATTGTATTGTTAGATGACATTTCTTTTCATGAGGTGAAGAGGGCTTTGATGCTGGGAGGATGATGTTGGATCAGATAGCTGGGTTGTAATCCTCTCTTCTACTATTAATAAAGTTCTTTGAGTTTTCCTCCATACAATCGTGTATTTGTAAATCTTGTTGTTTACGAATGAAATTGTATGGTCAATGTATTTCTGATTCTGCATTATTTATGATATTATAGATCGAGATGCTTTGATGGTGTTTTGTTACTTTGTCTCTATAGGTATTCTCTAAAGCGGGACAAGTGGAGAGGAGTTGCAAGCTCTGTCAAGGGAGAGAGAAATCAAGCAAGGAGTCAAGCAAAAGATCCAGGTTGGTTCTCTTTGCTTCTCTCTTATCTATCATACATAAAGGAAATCACAAATTGCTTTGATTGTTTGTTTCTAATATAGCTAACCATCTTCGTGGGACTAGCAGATCGAAAATACACTAGTTTTCCTCGAAACACTTGTAAGGACCATAATACTTTGGTCATTATTTGTGATCCTTCTGAGCTTGCTTGAAGGAAATTTGTTTGTATTATTGTAGCCGTAAAAATACCTAGTCACCTACATCAAAACTTATTTCACTGCGATGTTGATATTCCTGTTGTTTCATTCTATTCTATGCCAAAGTGAGGTTATATTTTAAGAGTTTGAGAACTTTTTTTTGATGCTTGATGTGATCTTCCACTGCTTGAACCTTAGAAATATTGTCTAAGACTTTTTGGACATATGGAGAAACATATGATTTCGATGTTTGAACCTTTAGTGAACATAATTGTGTAATTACACCTTGTTGTTCTTTCTTTAGAAGTTGTTTCATGCCATTAGAGTTGATTCTCTTTTCTCGTTTCCTGTAATACCCCTTAATTCCACTTCCTTTCCTTCCAAAAAAAAATTCAAGAAAATTTCTTGAAAATTAAAAGTTATCGTACCCAAAGATTGTAACCATCAAACTCCTAGTACAACAACAACACCACCAATTGGAATGGAAAAAATTAGGCTATTCAATACATATTCTCCCATGGAAAGCTTGATATTATGGAACTTTCCATAGAAATTTATCGTTCCTCCATTTGAAACCATCACTTGACACTCTGGTGTTGGATATTGGAAGAAATTCAATTTCTTGGCTATCTTACAATGAATAAAATTATGGGTACTACTTGAATCAATCAACACTTCTTTATATGTCCTTCTCTATTAAGAGTTTCGGGAGTGGTAATTGATGCCAATGCATTACAAGATATTGTCAGATTCATTTCTTCTTTCTCTAGGGTTGGTTCCTGGTGTATATACTCTTCTTTGATGTTTCTTATTCCCTTTCATCCTCCTCTTCTCAATCTATGTAAATTAATTTCTTCTCATAACACATGTCCTTTAATGTATTTTCTATCACAACTGATAAAAAGCCCTTTTGATATTTTTTTTTCCAATTGTTTTAGTGTCAATATTATAGGTTGTAGAAGGCTAGGAGAAACAATACTTCCATATTTAGAGTTGTGAGTGGTAGGCTTCCTTGTTTCCATAATTTTGCTTTCAATTTTTCTTGCCAACCTAAATACCTTCTCCAATGAATTAGGTCCCCAAAGAGGAACCTCATGTTGGATGTTATCTTTAAAGTCCATATGAAGACATCAATCCTATGCTCCTCTAGAATATCATATACCCTTACATTCAATTTTTGAAAGTCCTTAATGTGTCTTGCAATTGAACCATTTTGTTTGAGATTTATCAATAGGCTAAAGAAGGTGTTGCTCTTTGTATCCTCATAATGTGCTACCATTTCCTCCATAACCAAGTAACAAATGGTTTATGAGAAGAAATCCATCGATACCATACAAAATGATTGGGTTATAAATATAAAGTTGCAATCTATACCTTTTGTGTGTTTTGCACATTATGGTTATCAAAATATTGCTCCATGTATAGTATCCATGTTACCGGATCCTTGCCATCAAAATTCCTCATATTGATATTTGGAATATGGTGGGTCTTCAATCCAAAGTTAGAGTCTATGGAAGCATGACTAACATTACCTTTTTTTACATCGTGATTTTCATCTAATACCTTTTCTCCATTAGGAAACATTTCTTGTAGTAACTTTGTTTAACCTTTCTCCAAACCTTCCATGTCTACTTTTAAATCATTCTTCAATTCTTCCATGTTTCCTTTCATTTTTTCTTCTATACGATCCATCTTAGTTTCCATACCATTATTGAAATAATCTATCTTAGCTTCCATTTCAGTATTGGTTACTCTTTGCGAGAGAGAAATTTGTTGCACTTGGTCTCGTAACTTTTATATATCATCTTGCATTTCTTCCTCTTCTTCATGCGTCATAGTAGAGATTTATGATTTCTTTATAAGTGTTTCCACTTTCTTTATTTTAGACATTTTTAAATCAAACAATGATATATATGCTTCACTATGCCCTTTGAATCACTTCAAACTGATTTTTCAAACAAAAGTTATGCAATTTTTAAAAACATACCCACATTCTTATTCCTTTTAGGATCTTGATCTTGAAATGATTTTAGCTCTATAATTTCGTATCTTCAAGTTTTGAAATGTTTTTATCTGTTATCTCTTTGAGTCCACTTTCCAACCCCACAAGTCTGATAGGGATTATATTCTTCAAGAAAGAGTTATACCAAATCTCCCACGATGACCTGATTATGGACTAGTTCAGTAGAGAAAAGTTGCATCGGATGCCACATGTCACTACTTCAACTTTTGGCCCTAAAATTGGTACACACAAAACTACAGTCCGTGAAATTTCAACCACTTTTTTAGAGAATTCAAATTCGATGCCTGAAATAAAAGTTATGATGATTTTCCCTAGGTCACTTGTTTAAGACAAAATTTTGGAGCTCGCAAAAAAGCTAACTTCTGCAGAGAATATCGCTGAAATTATATAGACCAAGATTTCAAATTTTTACAAAAATTCACTGACATATCAACTCCACATGGTAAAATTTTTAGCTTCTGAAGCCTCATAGAAATAATTTTATAGCAAAAATTCTAAGATGACCTCATTTAAAGAAGTGAAACCCTAGAATCCAAAGCTCTGATACCAAATTTTATGCAACCAGCTCATAAAATAGAAGAATAAATAGATCAACAAACTTAAATTATCTTCTTCGAGGGGGCAACCTCCTTTACATTACACAAATGAACAATTCTTGGATGATTCAAATAAAAAAACCTCCTTTGTATATATAGGAGTCTAAGGGGTCACAATATAATCAGATTCAACATAACAATAATAATGTAAGGGCACAACAATAATAATAGTAGGCTTGTATGGCACAATAACAACAATAATGGGGCTACAATGGCAATAACAATGAGGGAATACACTAGTATTATAGGGACCAAACAACCCCCCTATTGAAGGTGTTTCTCATCCTCTTAGCAACTCATTCATCCATGTAAAGGTCTTTCATGACCCTGGTGGCCTCCTTGACATCCCAAGGCTCCTTAGATGGCATGCCCTCTTGTGCATAAAAACTAGCATTCCTCTCTATCTATCCACTCCTTCTACTATTTTGCTTCATGTTTTCCTTCTTGTAAGCCTAGAAACAACGGTGGGCTACATTTGAGCCATATCCATATGATTTTCATCCTCTACATGATCCTATTATATAATTTCATTCTCTCCAAGGCATTCCTTAGCCTTTCAGGAGAGTGATATTCTCTGATTTTTAGGTTGCCGGGTAGGGAATGCCATCTCCTCTTGCAAGCTTGCATAATTTCTGTCCTAGACATCCTAAATGTGTCTTCAAAGGTCACAATATATTTCTCTTGGGTAGCAATGTATTTCGGAGCTAAAGAAGCATCATTGGAGATGAGGTTGTAATTGTTAATGATAACCTTAGGGCTCACTAATTCCTCTTTGATATACAATGGTTCATTCTCCTCTTTTTCCATTACCTTTTTCACCTCCTCATCTCTTATCTTCCCATGAGTCATCAATGATGTTAAAGCCATCAACTACATATCTCCCAATATTGATTTGGGATCCCAAAAATTCATATTTTTCAAAGTGAGGTTATGCATAAAAAATCCGGCCAATTTTTCCATGTCTTCCATGTTGGTTTGGTTGCAAAACTCAATAAATTGCTTGTAGTCTTGAAAAGGCAGTGATCCATATTATGCCAAAGTTTTGATTTGGAATTGCAGCCACTACTCTTTGAGAAAGAGAACATAAGACTTTGATGGCTTTCTGGATTGTAGGGCTTCCATAGAGAGACTTTACATGGTGGAAATTTTTGTTTATTTCTCCTACAGCCTCTCTCTCAACCTAATGTTTTATGGCTCTACTTGCTCCTTCACCATAGACTCTCATTCTCAAATCACTTAAATATTTTCCCATTTTAATGAACTTCTCTTCCATGAGGCCTACATCCTCCACATTCTTAAATTTAGCTATTTTCATACACTTGTGGGTTCTGCCTCTCTCTATCTCTAGCTCATAAAGGATTTGGATTGCAAAATTTTGAGGGATAATCCTTTCTCCTTCAATGAATTTGTAGTTGGATGCCAAGCTAGGTTGTGGGATAGGTTCTTGTAGCTCTTACAGGTTTCTTCAAACATTATTTCAAGTGGTGGATTCCTTTTGTAACTCTTTCTTTTTCTCCTACAGCTTCTGTTGTCATGCCTGTAACGGACTTTGCTGCTCATGTAGCAAACCTTGTCTCTCCTGCAGCAAGCTCTCATCCTCCTCTATCTTCTCTTTTCCTTCTTTCTCAAAGGTAGATTGCATCCTTGGCTTCTTGAAGGTTACCAAACTAGTTTTATGCCTACTCACAAGTGTTATACGTGACTTGGTTTTAGTTTTAGGAGGAGTAACCTCCTAAATCTTTCCTTCACTTGGTTCTATTTATTCCTTTTTTCTTGGTGACTCATCAATAATTATGGGAACCTTTGTGGGAGTTTGTGGTTTCCCTTATCTAATTATTATTCTCTTCCTGGATTTGAGATACATTTGACATGGTCTTGATTGATTCATCTTAGGCTTGACATGAGTTCCAAATATACCTAACGTTGTAGCTACTTCCTGTTCAATGCCTTCTACTCCTTGGGGTTGAGAAGTCTCTTCAGGACTTAATATTATTTCTCCTTTCTTCTCCTCCTCTTCTCTTGTCATCTCTTCCTCTAATTTATCTATCTTTTCTCTTTATTCATATGTTTTCCCCTCTCTTCCTCCGATACTAGAGGCTGGAGTCTCTCCTGGTGTGAGGGCTTGTGTTTCTATGAAAGTCTCCCTATCCATGTCCACAAATTTGTTCCATATGATAGGGATTATCATGTGGTTCAGATCATCCACCACTATCAACTTGATGAGGCCATGATGAGATAAATATTAGTGCTTTTCTTCCCTCACCTTCTGACGCATCTCCATGATTGAATGTAGGAGGAAGAGAGGGACATTGAGTCTTTGAGAGAGAGGAAATTTTGTCTTAAATCTCAACTCCTGGATCAACCTGAAGTGGTACTCATCAACCACACTTAATATTCCTTCACAAGAGATGTACTTGAGGATATGGTAAGCTACCTCATCCCAAGCGTAAGGTAAACCTTCTCTTCTCACTCCATTCTTGTCTTGTACATGCTTCTATTTTTAAAGGAAGACATTTTTCCTCGCTGTGACACTTACTTGTTTGTCTTCTTTGCTCCAGCTGATTCCTATAGGCAAGGTGGTAACTCTACTTATGGTTTCAGGACTAAGACAGATTTCCAACCCTTTGATAATAGTTGTAGCACTTTTCAGTGTTAGATAGTCCTGCCAGTCACCAATGATCGAATGTTCTGTTTCAATTTTTTATATTTTCAAGTCAGTCCTTAAATACAAATTTGGTGAAGGAGAAAGTAGAGCCATAAAAACAGTAGTTGACATAGATGATTTAGATGAACATCAAGAACAGGTGAAAAGGAAGAGGTCAAGAAGAAGAGGCCTCCAAATGAAACTTCAGCAACAAAGAGAACAATCTCCACCAAAAGGGAAAACATCTTTAGATGACCTAATTGTAGCTGAAATCAATCAAAATAGGGTGTTTTGGCTTGACAAAGTGAATTTCCATTAGGAAAATAATCTTAAGAGGTCAAATAGAGACAAAATATTGCAAAGACACATGGTTTCTCATTACTATACAAGGAACCAGGTCTCCAATGTCAAGATCAAGCTGTTGAAGAAAAAACTCAAGGAAACCCTAATCAAGAAAAAAGAGAAGTTTAAGTTGGATTTGATTGATGAGGCTTCCATAATAGAATAACATACCATCTCAAGTCTTCATGGAGCAACTATCAACAAGTTTTGAAGAAATTTGAAGAACATTTGGGAAATTGTGGATTTTTGGCAATTTTTGAAAGAGTCATTAGGTCAAAAACGTAATGTCCCCCACACTGTGCTTTTTATGGCGATCTCCACATGAGAATTTTATTGCATATTTGGACTTATTATAACTTTTACATCACTTCTAGGCTCTAGGAGAAAATGTTGAACAAGTTCTGGTAGGTGAAAAAAGCTAAAAGTGACTCAAGAATCACCCCTCTACCCTCTTCTTGAAGAGATCGCTGCATTTTTGAAGTACCTTGGGGAGAATGAATTTTTGGAGGGCTAGGAGCAACCTTTTTTTGTGCTTGAGGATTTTATCATGTAGAAGACTTGTAGATATATCTCCAACATTTTTCAGATCAGGGTTTGGATGTTTGGAAGGCCTCGAAAAGTCACTTCTACCAATTTCGTTGCGTTTTCTCCTTGCACGTTGCGTTTTTGACTGAATTTGCTGCATTTTCACATGAAATCCACTTTCCTTAGTTGACTTATTCCAGACTCATCCTCCACTAATCTAATTTGTCATTTTTGATGTTGTGATGATTTAAAGAGGTGTAAATAGGTTAGTTAGAGTGAATTTGAAGTAGATCCATGCTTGTAAATGTCTTTTATGGTCAAATGTATCCGTTTTGCTATTAAGAGCAGAGTTTGTTAACCTCCCTAGTCATTAGGTTATGGTTAGATATATTTTTGGAACTGCTCCACCAGTCATGGATTTGAACCCTGAGAGAACGAAGATGTTTTTTTGGTCTATATGTATCATTTTCTTAGTCATTTGGATGGTTGGACATCATTGAGTAGAACTCTTGGAGCTTGTACTTCATCACTTTTTATATGAAATAAAAGGACAATTCGAGCTATTATTTAGGAATTATTGTGTTTTGAGTTTGTGATAATGTTTTCTCTATTTTATAGTTTTATAGGAATGATAATTTCATCTTCTTTCCATGTCTATACTTTTCAGTGGTTTTCCTAAGAGGTTTTAAACAAAATTCTTAATGTTAAGCTCTATTTTGTTAGGAACTTCATGTTTATGTCACTTATCTTTTGATAAATGAACTCATGCTTTCCATGTTCATTTTGATATTTTCTTTTGCACACTACACTACACTGAAAAAACCCCAAAGTATCACAAAGGCATACCTACCCCGCTCCTTTATATCTTTTGCAACTGAAAAAATTGATCTTTTGACCTAGTTCCCTAATTTTCCCTCCTGATCTAGAAAAACCCTAAAATATTCAAAAACCTAGAGCTGAGCATATCTAGTCTAATATCATTTTCCACTCCATCCATCATTGGCTGTGAGCTCATAGAGAGATCCCTCTATGGTTTGGGAGGGCTAGTTGTTAAACCCTATGTGGTCTAAGGTCACCTCCTTTGATCTCCTTTCTCAGCCTTGGGATATTGAGGAGGATAACATTTTGGCATCGTTTCTAGGGACGCAAGATCATACCTTCCCTAGGAAATAACAAGAAGGATCAGACCTGATTATTGATGGTGAAAAATGATCACACACAAGAAAGGTTGTGCATCTTTCACCTGGCGACTCCAATGTTGAAGAATCCAAAGGTTTACAATTTTCATGGTGACTCCATTGTTCAAAAACTGGTAGTTTGAAGAACTTCTTGGTGACTTAACTATTTTCAAGATTGATTCAATTTCTCAAAGGTATGATCTTATGAATTGTGCTCACATTCATCATTTTCCAAATCAAATTCCTTGCATAGATTGGAAAATTAATTTTCCCAAATTCATAGATGGAAATGAGGATGAGGCTATTTTGCATCTAATCAAATATCATTGGCATATACATAATCTCGAGATTAGATTTTATGAGGATTGTTTGATGAAAATGTTTATGGCTATCCTAGAAGGAAAAGCAATATCATGGTATGAAGGACTGAAGCCAGGTAGCTTATTCTCTCTTAAAGAATTCCACACAACATTCTTTAAGTTTTATTGAAAATATCATCATTCATTCTTACTGCTCGAAGATTGTTGTGAATCCTATGAACACTTCATACAATACCTTGAAAGGAATTTTGGTGATGAAGAATGTCTAGATTATGAGATCATAGAGGCCCTTTATGAATTTTCTTCCCAACAGAAAATAACAAATATTAGCTGCTTTGATACAAAGGATCATTCAAAATAAACATCAACTCCTTCTTTGCTAGAAGATGAAACAAATTTGCATCCTAACAGTCAAGAAAAATTTGTCCAAGCCAGAATTTTGAAATTGCATGTACAAAAACTTAAGCATTGAACCATCTTACGACAATGATCATCTACTTTTGCAAGGAAATAGTGAACAAGAAGTTTCTTTCCTTGATTCTTGTGACAATCAAATTGATATCCTTCCTATTGAAGCACCTGAGGAATCAAATATACTTGAAGTGGTTTCTACATTTAAATTTTTCCATGAGAATCCAAAACCTTGTCTTTTGGATGATAGGTATGAAGATAGTCATTCAGTTGTTTTTTAGATTGTTCTTTCTATGAGGTTTTATTTTAAAATCAGGTTTGTGAAGACAAAAATGAGGATTTGGATGAAATGTATGAACAAGGATCTCTAGACATTCACCACTCATATGTCTCTCCAACTCATCCATTTTCTGAAGCACTATTTCAAGGTAAGATTCGTGCAAATCATAATTTTGAATTGCCATGTGTGAAGGTTTCAGACATTGTAACTATGGTAGAGAATAATCATCAAACATTGCAAGCATCTTGTGAAGAGGAGAGAAATGATAAAGAAGACTTTGTTTTAGAGCCTCTTTCACATGATGATCTTCCTCCACATTCAAAAAATGAAGAGTTCACTTGTATTTCTTCTGACTTTCAAGATATGGTAATGTTCCAGATTATTATAGACACTATTGCCAATTTGTTGCAGCCATTTATCAAGATGAAGTCTCTTGTATTTATGGATCATGAGCACATGTTCAATGGAGACTTGGAGTGGCCAATGTTTTGTTTTTCTACCTACTCAAGGAAAGTGTGAGCATGATTCAAGTAAGTAGCCACTTGCTGGATTGGTACCTTGGAGATATCATTTCACATGATTGTATATATATCTTTAGGAGGTGGGCGGCTATCATCAGGATTTAAAGCCCAAGGTGGAGGCCCTAAGATTTCAATGGTTTGATGCCATAAGTAAGTTCAATTAGTAGTCTATTTTAGAGTTAAGTTAGTTCAGTTTGTTAGTCAGTTTTTAGTTTTGAGTTTGGTATTTTTATTTTTGACTCCATGCCTAATTGATAAGGCTACTTGGTCTACGATGTTCTTGACACCTCCTAAAGGATCTTCCATCCCCATGTGGTGCCAATGTTAGTGTCTGTTAGTCCTGCAAGTCACCAGTGATCAAATGTGCTCTTTCAAAGTTTTTGTTACGGTCTTAGGTCAAATTTTCATATTTTCAAGTAAGACCTCAAATAAAAGTTTAGTCACTGGTTGGTGTTGGCCTAGATCATCATTGTGTTCTTGAAATCATGTATGGCTGAAAATTCTAAAGTTTCATAAATTAGTTAAGAGTACACCTAGTCAAATCATTTTCTTGTGTCCTCCATATCCAATGAGAGTCATGTCATCATTCTTTCCACTATCATGGGATTTAGTGAATCTAGGGAATAAAGTGTTAAATTGCACTGATTGACATTGAAATCTTATTTTCCACTTCAAATAAGATTGCTGCAAGTACTTCTCAGTTACAAGTTACTCTAAACGAGTACGCTTGATGTCACTTATCACATCAAGCCTCAAACTCTCCAATTCCAGTCTACAGCCTACAAAAGCATCCAAAATTCATTTGAAACTTCATTTATACTCTCCAAATATCTCCTCATCATTCAAACAATTTTCAAAACCTCTGGAATTTGAATTCTATGCCCTAAACCGAATTTGCATAGGATTGTTGCATTTTTAACAGTTCTGCTACATTTTGGGTTTTTTCATAATTGGGACTATGTAAAAATTCCGTAGGCTAAATCCTACACTCATTTCATCTCTTTCAACTTCCAAAAGTTTCATAACACCCTTACCTACTTCCATAAATGTTTCTACCCTCGTGTCCCTTCCCTAAACACTTTATCCTATCCCCTCACTTAATTACCCTATTTTTCCCACTAGGGTTTTCCCTTGCAGAGTATCAACATGGAGGAATAAAAGAAATCTTATAGTAAGGGAGGTAAAGTATCAAGGTATGACCACTCAACACCAATCAAATAATGTCCTCCTCACTCTTCAAGTAATGTTTTCAGAATGTAGGGTGTTTAGGGTTTTGTGAGCAAGTTCAATAAGTCGAGTATCATGCCAAGGTGACTAGCTTGTTTGCCACTAACCTTAGGAGGGATATGGTCACTATTGCAGGGGTCAACTTCACAATTTCAACTGAAGCCATAGTATCAGCCACAGGGATACCAAATAGTAGGGAAAAGTGGTTTAAGAGCCTAGAATTGGATGTGCAAAACTAGAAACCCTTCATCAAAGGTCACTACAAAGACACCATTAAGAAAGTTTTTTCCTTTTGGACAAATTTTTGAGAATTTTTCTCCATTGATGAGGGTCATTATCAAGTATTTTACATGTTAGGGAAGATTTTTGATATTGAACAAGTATCATGTCAAATTTCTCATGCATTTTGTAGGGGTAAAACCACTTAACCTATCCTACTACCTCTATAAGAGCATGGCTAAAATGGAAGAGAGGGTGCATCATAGACAAAGTAATCATCAAACCATATTTTTTCACTATGCCCTCATCAAAATTAAATTGTTGCATTAGCTTGCGCAAATGAACATCACTTGGGAGACATTCATTCTGTCAAATGTCCTTTTGTCTTCTGCTAGTCAATCTACTAGCCAAAGTACACCATCAAGACCATCCAAGCATATGGAGATTGGCTCATCTAGAAGAATTTGAGTCAAGAGGACACTTAGGGTTGAGGTGACTCAAACATATTAGAGAGGAAGGAGGCTTGTGTTTTCTCCAAACATTATGGAAGGGGCCAAGCCTACATCAACAAAACAAGGATCACCATCATGGCATGAGGCACCTTTGCAAGATGAGGAGCCATTCCATATTGACCCTAATATAGTAGACTTGGAGGTTAATGAAGAGCATAAAATAGTAAAGCAGGTCATTATGGATAAATATTCTGAGATCAAATAGCTTAAGGACCACTTGTTTAAGTCCAATTTCATGATTTCATTCCTAGAGCAAGAGAATAAGCAATTGAGGGTAAATCAACTACTCTTGAATAAGCATAAGGGTTATGTCAGCAGAGAAGATGAAAAGGGAAAAGAAGAAATTGAAATAGATGATTGAGATGAGCATCGAGATCAGGTGACAAGGAAGAGTCCAAGGACTGGAGGTTGCCAAAGGGCACTTCAGCAACAAAGAGAACAATCTCCACCAAAAGAGAAAATGTCTTTAGATGACCTAATTGTAGTTGAAATCAATCAAAATAGGGAGTTTTTGCTTGATAAAATGAATTTCCATTAGGAAAATATCCTTAAGAGGTCAAATAGATACAAAAATTGCAAAGACACATGGTTTCTCATTACTATACAAGGAATCAAATCTCTAAAGTCTAGATCAAGCAATTGAAGAAAAAACTCAAGGAAACCCTAACGGAGAAGAAAGAGAAGGTTAAGTTGGATTTTCTTGTTGATGCTTCCCTCATAGCATAGCATACCATATCAGGTCTTCATGTAGCAACTTTGGACCAATTTTAAAGAAATTTGAAAAACTTTTGGGAAATTGTGAATTTTTGGCAATTTTTGAAAGCGTCACTAGGTAAAAAATGTAGCGTGCCCCACACTATGCTTTTTATGGGAAGATTCAAATGAGAATTTTCTTCCATATTTGGATTCGTTATCACTTAGACATCACTTCTATATCTTGGGATCAAACTTTCAGCAAATTATGGTAGGTGAAAAAAGCCAAAAACCACTCAAAAATCACCTCTTTGCCCATTTTTTGAAGAGCTTGCTGCGTTTTCGGAGTACCTATGGGAGAATGAAGTTTTGGAGAGATAGGAGCAACCTTTTTCAGTGCTTGAGGATTCTATAATGTAGCATACATCTAGTGATATCTCCTTAATTTTTCAGATCAGGATTTGGACCTCGGGAAGGCCTCCAAAAGTCACCTCTATGAATTTCATTGTGTTTTATTATGGCATGTTATGCTTTTGCCTGAATTCATTGCATTTTCACCTGAAAGCCACTTTCCTCAGTTGAATTATTCCAGATTCAACCTCCAATGATGTAATTTGTCAATTTTGATGTTGTGATGATGTAAAGAGGTGTAAATAGGTTGGTTAGAGTGAATGTGAAGTAGATACAGGCTTGTAAATGTCTTTTATGGTCAAATATATTAGTTTTGCTATTAAGAGGAGAGTTTGTTAACCTCCCTAGTCACTAGGTTGTGGTTAGAGATATTTTTGGAACTGCTCCACCACTCATGGATTTTACCCCTAAGAGAAGGGAGATGTTTTTTTGGTCTCTATGTATCATTTTCTTAGTCATTTGGATGGTTGGACATCAGTGAGAAGAACTCTTGGAGCTTGTAAGTCATCACTTTTTATGGGAAATCAAAGGACAATTGCATCTATTATTCAGGAATTATTGTGTTGTGAGTTTGTGATAATGTTTTCTCTCTGTTATAGTTTTATAGTAATCATAACTTAATATTCTTTCCATGTCTATTTTTTTTAGTGATTTTCCTAAGATGTTTAAAACAAAATTCTTAATTTTAAGCTTTGTTTTGTTAGGAACTTCATGTTTATGTCACTTGTCTTCTCATAAATGAATTCATGCTTGCCATGCTCATTTTGATCTTTGCTTTTCCACCCTACACTAAATAGACAAAAACCTAAAGTTATACAAAGGAATACCTACCTTTCTCCTCTATATCTCTTTCAAATGAAACCTTTGATCTTTTGACCTAGTTCCCTGATTTTCCCACCTGATTTAGCAAAAGCCTAAAATATTCAAAACTCTAGAGTTGAACATATCTAGCCTAATATATTTTTACCACTCTAGTAATAATTTGTTGTGAGCTCATAGAGAGATTCCTGTTTGGTTTGCCAAGGCTAGTGGTCTGAGGTTACCTCCTTTGATCTCCTTTCTGA
Organism: Pinus taeda; assembly: GCA_000404065.3. Taxonomy (NCBI): domain Eukaryota; kingdom Viridiplantae; phylum Streptophyta; class Pinopsida; order Pinales; family Pinaceae; genus Pinus; species Pinus taeda. The sequence continues at coordinate 97,198 of APFE031106077.1, read as the reverse complement.
GCCTTGGGATATTGTTGAGGATAACAACACTATCTTCCTCTTGAGATTGTAATGAAATGGAAAATTCATGGGCAATATCATCATCAAACCCCTTCATAAATTCAAATAAACCCAACCAGTGCTGTCTTACGAAGATTTCAAGCACAGGAGGGTGTTCTTGAATTTTGTTGGTGTATCAGGCTTCCCTTCTATTAAATCCTCCCCCCATTTCTTCTCTATTACTCCTTGATGCTATGGAGGTGTGGAATTAAAATAATTTTTAACCAATCTCATTGGTGAAATAGTCATAAAGTACTTGGTACTAGTGAGGAAAAAGGGTGGCTTGAATTGATATCAACCAAACTATTTTCTCTTCTCCTACTGATCAATTGACTGTTATAAGCTCTTAATTTTAGGAAAAATTCTCATGCAATTGGGTGGAGAAACAAGGAAGGAGGGTGTCAGTTCTTGTTAGAGAAATTTTTGGTGTGCATGAAGGTTTTGAGATGTTATCAAGCCACTATGATTCCTTTTTCTCTTTCCAACTCCTATAGCGCCTCTCGACCCTATTGTAGAAATAGCAGGTCGTCCTATAACACTTGCAGACAGGGTTTGAAACACCTCACTATCACTCTGTGTTTCACGATGCACTAGCTCTTCCTTCATCTACCTATTTTTGGAATGAGTGATGGTGAAAATGAATTTCAGCCATCACATAATATCATATTTTTGTTAAAATCTTGGAGTGCTCTAATGACTTGGCATTAACATGAGTTTCCTCTTTTGGACCATTTTACCCACTAAATGTAATCATTTCTCTCTCCTCATGATTATCACCCCACTCTTCCAAGACACCACTTCATTTTGAGTTGAAATTTCCACGTTTCATGGGTGACTTAACTCACACTTAAGTTTACTAGTCAAGGGTGGCCAAGTTCACTAGCCACCTCCAGCCTATTTAAGCGCCTTTTCTCGCTCAAAACACATTTTAGTCATTTTTTTGCAGAGGGAGGAGGTTAGGGTTTCCATACCTGAACGTACTTCTCGATTGAACTGTTGTAAAGGTTTGCATGTTGGAGTTGGAGCATATATCATTGTGATTAAGGTTGTTGACCTCTTTGACTTATTTCCTATGCATGTCTTCATTCTTGATGATACCTTCATTGTTGCTTTTTTTTGTGTTTGTGGAGATGATGTCCATGTTGTTGCTGTTGGTGTAAATCCTCCTTGATGATGATGTGTCTCTTCATAGTTGCAAAAAAAGCTTCATTATCCTTTCTAGTGGTGGGAAAAAATGATATCAGTGATTCCTATTGTGGCTGCACAAGCTGCTATAGGAGGAGTTTCTTCTTATAGTACTACCTTAATTTTCCCTTGAAGTCTTAAATATTCTTGAGGGAGATGAGGGAGATGATGAGAAGCTATTAGGATAGCATTTGATTCATGAAGGATTAGTGTAGAAACTATAGAAACAAAGAACGATAACTTCTGTGTTTTTTCTTAAGGTAGGAAAGTGTGGAAAATTTGAGCAACTTGTTGGTGAAATGGACTGGTTGGGTGATGGATGGATGATGGAAAAATCATAGGAGGACCTTCTTTATCATTTCTCAGAGTCATAATTGTGTTTTGGGTTTTTCTCCTCCTTGGATCTCCCTTCTGGAACTCCACATGATCCTCTTGTAGCATTACATGACCTTTCTCTAGCGATAGAGTTCCTTCCTGTAGCATCACAGAGAGGAGGTGAAATTTGGATTTCTTGATCATGGAGTGGTGGAGAGAGATAGTAATCTGAATGGAGAGGATAGATATGAGATGTATGGATGGAGGGATGGATGATAGCTTGTAGGTTTTTGGCTGTGTAAAATTCTAAAAAACAAGAGAAAGGTTAGCATACATGATATAAGTGTTTTCATTTTTCTTATTTTCCTCATTTTTTTCTCTTTTCTTGAGACACACAGGTTGCCTCAGAGGATGTTTTGAACTTGCATGCCTGCCCTAGGTACCTCAAGGGAGGTTTTCACCTAGGGATATTTATTATTTTCTTTTTCATTTTTTTTTCTCTTAGGCTACCTCAAAGAGGTTTTCAACCTTGGGTTGGCCTCAGATGCCTCATATAGGTTTTCCTCAAGGCCTTTTTTATTTTTATTTTTTTTATATATATTTTTCAATTTCTAGGAATGTTGTGGACAAGAAGCTATGAAACTCCCAATCACATTTAATTATTTGTTGACTAAACTGATAAATTCTTCCTTGGACAAAGGTCTTCTATAAAAATTCAACCTATAACCATTTACAAGTAAGGGAATGCCTTCCTCATCAATGGTTCTAATATGGAAAGATCCATTTTCATGACACTTTTCTACTAGGTATGGACCCAGCCATGTTTTCATTAGCTTCCCTTCAAAATATTTGAACCTAGAAGCATATAACATGGCCCAATCCACTTCTTTAAAAGTATTTTCCTTGAGATGGTTATCATGCATGGCCTTCCTTTTCAGTTGCATGACTTCAGTGGGGAAAGCTTGCATTGTGAACTCATCTAAGCCACTCAATTGGAGCAACCTTTCTCGTTGTGCTGTGGTGACATCTAAGTCCAATTGAGCTGCCATTCTCAAATTTTTATATTCAGACTCAATAGAAAGCAAAGCCTTCTTCCAATAAACCAAATCATATGGAGTGAATCCAGTGGTCACTTTCCAAGTCATATTGTAGGCCCAAATTGCCTCTACTAGTCTCTTTGTCCAATATTTTCTACCGCTACTAACAACATTGGTGAGGATTCTCTCCAATTCTCTATTTTTTTACCTCTACTTGCCCATTTTCTTGAGGGTGATTGAAGTGTATGTCTTGTGATTGATATGGTGTTGCCTCAGGATATATTCAATTAAATTGGATGTGAATTATGATCCTTGATAATTGAATGCCTCCCTTGGATACCTGAATTTGTAGAAGGTGTTTTCTCTTAAACATTTTTCCATTTTCTACTCATTTGTTGCTTTCACTCCCTTTATCTCAGCTCACTTTGTCAAGTAATTGATGCACACAATGATGTACTTTTTCTATCCTGGTGGTGGATAAATTGGCCCAATGAAATCCATGGCTCACTTTTCAAATGGCTCTAAGGCCAGTGGATGTTGTAGGGGCATTTCATCCCTAGGTGTGGGTTTTTCCATCCTTTGGTACTAATCACATCTAGTGGTGTATCACCTCGCATCTTGATGTAGAGTGGGCCAATATTAACCAACTTGTAAAACTTTAAAGACTCTCCTTTTTGTAGTAAAATGATGTCTACAAGGTCCATCATGAGATGATGAGAGGATGTCAAATACCTCCTATTCTCTTACACATATCCTCAAGATTTTATTTGGTCCCAATCTAAAAACATTTCTCCCAATCCAATTGAAAGGAGAGTTTTTCCTTAAAGTCTTGCTTTTCTCCCTAGATGATAGATTAGGAGGGAATATCTAAACAACCAAATAGTTTTTTATGTCATCAAACCAAGGAAAAATCACTGATATTTCAAAGAGGTGCCCATATGGTATTTGATCGTTCACCATCTCTTGATTACCTGCATGCAACGATAACTTGGAAAAAAAATCTCCACCACATTTTCTTTCCAGGAATTGTTAATAATAGCCAAATCAAACTGTTGTAACAGTAATAAGCATCTAATTATATTATAATTAATATTAGGTTTTTTCATCAAATATTTAATGGCTACATCATTAGTATGAAAAACCATTTGGTATGTAGTGATATAGTGCCTAAATTTGTTTAAAGAATGTACTACAACTAAGAGTTGTTTCTCAGTGATAATATAATTCAACTCGTATTTACACAAATTATTACTAATGAATTAAATAGAATAAGAAAACTTATCCTCTACTTGTCCCAAGGCTCCCTTCACAACTTTATCTAATGCATCAATATGGATATGGAAATTCAATCCCCAGTTAGGACCCATTAGGATGGGTCCAATGGTAAACTTTTCTTTCAACACTTCAAGGGCCTCTTGAGAACTGTTGGTCTAATAGAAATATTAATCGTTGGCCAATAAACCAAAAAAAGTTAAAGCCACTTTACTAAAGTCTTTTAAGAATCTCCTATAATTCCGAGCTATTCCCAAGATGCTCCTACCATCTCTTTTCTTATGAGGGGTAGGGACCTTTCTATGATGGAAATTTTGTTTAGGTATACAAGTATCCCTTCCTTGGATATGGAATTTCCATAGATAGTTCCCTCATTTATCAAGAACTCATATTTCTCATGGATTAGAGAGAGATTCATTTCAATGCATTTCTTCAAAACCTTGCACAAATTGGAGAGAGCTTCATGGAAGTCACATCCATAAGGATTGAAATCATCCATGTGTATTTCAACAAAGTCGTGAACCAATTCAGCAAAAATACTCAAAACTGCACTTTGGATAGTAGTAGGGGCATTGCACAGACCAAATGTAACAACCCTATAAGCAAAGTACCCCAAGGACATATGAATGTGATCTTATCTTGTTATTTAGGGCTGACCTGAATTTGATTATATCCATTAAATCCATCCATGAAGAAGAAGAATTTCTTCCCTCCAAGGCCATCTAGGACTTGGTCAATGAAGGGGAAAGGAAAATGTTCCTTCCTTGTAGCCCTTTTGAGTTCTCGATCATCCACACAGATTCTCCACTTCCCATTCTTCTTAGGAACCAACACAAGAGTTGACACCCACTCACTATCTGAAATGGGGTATATGAACCCCGCATCTAGTAGTTTTTGTAGTTCTTATTTCATAATGTCCTTAACAGATGGGTTCATCCTGATTTGTGGTTGGCGCATAGGATTTCATCCCTCCTTGATGTAAATATGGTGAGTAAAAATTGTGGGATGCACACCTTTCATTTCCTTATAATCCCAAGAAAAAGCATCCAACTGTTGCCTCAACACTTTGCACAATTGTTCTACCTATTTGGCCAAGAGAGAAGGGTTGATATTTAAGGTTCTAGATGGGCCAAACTCTATGAGCTTGACATGGTCTAGATTTGATTCAATAGGTCATAAGTTAGTCCAAGTATTACACCTATATTCTTTCATCAACTTATCAATTGGTATGAGAGTGTTAAGTTGATTCTAAAGGATATGGTCAATGAGGTCATCTTCATTAGGTTGCGCCCCTCCTCTAATAAAATCTAGAGTGTAGATTGGGTGGGAGTGGTGTGATATAGTTAATATTATTCCTCCTCTTCTAACCACAAGGGTAAGTCATGCTCAATGGAAAGTTGAGCAAGAGGATACAATACTAACTGTTTATACAAATGTCCATTCTTAATGGTCATGATCCCAACCCTACAACTAATGTAAGCATCAACAATGACTAACCATGGCCTTAGAAAGATGAGAGGATATTGATTAAACTTGGTTCTAGACTATAGAACTAGGAAATCAATAGGACACTCCCAAGAGTCAATGGAGATCATAACATCTTCAGAAACTTCCTCAAGAGCTATTGTGGATATGTTTACAAGCTGCAACATTGTGGTGGTCTTTCTCAAATCCCCTTAGAGGTATATAATTAACATCATTTCCTTATTCATCACATTTATTGCAACCCCAAGATCAATCAGGGTGATAGGGACTATAAGGCCATCAATGTGAACATCTACTTCTAAGCTTCGAGGGCCTATATATTTCTAGAAGATGACCCACCCAAGCATCAAATCATATAATTTCCTAGCAACATTTATGGTTGGGTGTATCTATTTCTTCTCCCAGAATTTTTGAAACACTTCTCCTTTTTGATCTTATTATATGTGGGAACATCCTTAATAGCTGGAGAAGGGGTATCTTAACACACAAATTCTTCTATTCTCCTTGTAGTTCAACCTCTTGTAGGGTGTGATGGTTAGGGTGGATCAACCTCTCAGGAAAAGGAGGTCGTTTGACTTGGGGAAAACCATATTCCTTCTCTTCAAGATCTTCAGGTGCAAAAGGTCGTTTTTTTATCAAGAATCACTCTCCCAAATCGAAGTTTGATCTCTCATATTTCCACATCATAAGTAGGATAGGATGTCTCTCCACTCTAGACCTCTTGTATTTTCTTGTTGTTCAGGTTTAGGTTGGGTTGAGAAGGCATTTGAGTTTGGTTAGGTTGAGTAGGATGAATGAGTTGTGGTCGAGGTTAGGGTAGATATATTAAGGCAAGACCATGGTTAACTTAAGGCATCCGTCTTTGTCATGGGTTTCCCCATTGAGAAGATTGGGGTGGATATAGATAAAAAGGATGGCTAACATGTTGAGGAGGATATGGAGGAGCATAAGTCCAAGAAGGAGGTGTTGAACATGATGGATGAGTGGAAGAGTATCGAGGTTACAAAGGTGCATTCTGATTTTGATTATAATAAGACTAGTGTGTGTTATCACTCTGTAATTTCTCTAGGCTATGGAGAGAAACCCAGAGGTTACCACAAAACCACTTGCAAAGCTGGGATCTAGCCCTTCCAACTTTAGAGAGGGATCTCTCTTTTTTATTTAGATTTATGTTTTAAGATATTATGCTAGTTATTGAGGTATGAGGTTGTATTTTCAAAGATTTGGTTAAAAATTGGAGGGAAATACCAATGCGCATAGATTCATGATTATTTCGATGATAAAATACAAAAAATAGAAGAGCACCTATAAGAGCAAGATAGGAAAACTTTTGGATCTTTTAAAGTATTTGTGAAGTGTTGAGGATGAAAATTATTTAAGTTCAAATATAGATCATACTCAGATGAATTCTATACTTAACCTCGGAGTGAAAACATTAATATTGTTTACAAGTTAGAGGAGAGTACATTTAAGCAATTTCATCCCTTAATCTTCATGAACTAATAGAGACTTAAAACATATGGAAAACTGAGAAAATAAAAATTTCACATTGCAAAGTACAACACCAAATTGTTTGACATGGGAATCCCACAACAAAACTTCTCTATATCATTGCCATTTGATCACTTCATTATAACTTAAATCAAAATGTGGCTCCTTTATTCATACAAGTTCCAACCTTTTCTAAGTTCTTTTACGAAGTATTTATAGAAAATGTTTACATCTCAGATCAGAATTCAAAATTAAATAGATTTACAAAATAATATCTTTTAAAGAAACATATATTTTAGATATAGAAGAAGAAGATTAGGAAAGTTTGCAAAATCTGCAGCGTTGTCGAGGCTTCAAGGAATTTGGTGCTGACTATGGCTATTTTGATGCAAATTTTGTTTCATTTCTGCCGAAATTTCAAGGCTTTAGTTGTACTTACTTGATCAACTCTAGAAACTGGTCCCACATTTATTCATCTAGGATAGAAAATCTTATAACGTTTCTAAACCTTTCATCCACTTTAGTATAAATGTCAAAAGTTGGCTTATTGACAAAAGGGTGATGAATCTTGTGCTAAATATTCAAATCAAACTATAGACTCTCTATAAATGCTTCTCCACTAATAACTCTTTTGGCCTTTACAATGTTTGAACCATTAATAACTATGTTACAGAGTTGTTCATGGTAATTTTCTAATGGAATCAATTTTCCATTAGAATTCCTTATAGTAGCTAGACCGTTTCCCTGCAGTGTGTGAACTTTATGTTGAATATTTTGTCTTGAAAATCGAGCTCCTTACATTTGTCCTCTAGCTGTATCATCAAATTCATTTTCATTAAAACTCCTTTAGCCTTCATTACTATTATCATTCTGCCTGGAATGTTGAGGTCCTTTACTGATCCGAATTGGATCCTAAAACTCTCTAAGTTTTCATGACTATTTCAAATTATGCAAAAAGATTCAATTCCTATAAAAGATCGAAGCTATCAGAAGGAATCCTCATAACAATTGTTGTTGTGGCCAGAGCGAAGCAACGAGGACCCTCGGTCAAGCGCGTAGACCGTTGGCCAATGGTAAAGCGCAAAGGCACGAAACTAGAAAAATTGGAGTCTAATTCAGGAAACAGAGGAAGATTCTGATACGTGATTAGCGATAAGCACTAATCGCTAGGCGTCCCCCTCAGTGAAGAAAAGCTCCAAAATGCTTGGACCCGAAAACGCTATAAAACTCAGAAAAGTAACTGTTTCGGTTCTGTAGCATGGGATTCCCCAAAACCAGCAGGATATCAGAAGGCTTCAAGGTGGTAAGCAGTTTTCAATGAGTCCCACCTGATGCCACACATCGAGTGACACGCACCTAGTGGAAGAAAGAGAAAACCGCCTGCATCGTACGGGTAAATGTTGTGCGATTTGTCCGCCCGATATGAATGACGACTATAGGATCTAAGGGGTCCAAATCGATGATGGAGATGCATCCCAATAACCAACCAAATTTTACAGGTCAAAAGCAAGATGACAGGGATTTGGCATCCGAGGAGATGATGAGTTGGCAAACGATTCGTGTTCACGGGCGATCTTGAAGCAAACAAATTTAAAATTCATTCGAATATGATTCAGGGAATATGACACCTAGTTCATTAGCAAACAGGTGGCCACCTTCCTACAAGGTGTCACCCAGTGATGATGATGCAGAGTAGAGGAATTCAAACAGATTGAGGAAAGGAAACTAGAAGGTCGGGAAGTGGAAACAAGCAGTCAAAGAGAAGTCTGGCTTTAAAACCATGAACTGACAAAAGCAAAAGGGGTAGCATATAGAGAGGCAACACACATAGACACATAAAGCTAATAGCAGAGAACAAAGAGTAGAAGCCGAGCTGAATTGAAGGTAGCATTGAGCTAGATAGATCCATAGAGAGTCAGAGAGTTTGTGTACTCCATTTAAGGCTTGAGAGGTTCAAGGAAGCTCCGCAGTATAGGCGTGTCATACTACTATGACCCTTAGAGGTCAAGTTTCAATAAGGAGAGTCTTTGCAATCCATTCCTACTAACTCCATTCTATTAGTGAGACTCGAATCAAGCTCATTGTTGTAAAACGTTTCTTGAAAACATACTAGAGATGCCACCACTCAAAGGCTAGACCAAGAGACAGAGCCCAGGAGCATTGGATGAACTCCTTATTAAATGTTTTTTGTTTACATGTTTGACTGTTATGTTTTCTCTGGTTGCCTCATTGTCTATGTATTTCACAATCTTATCGATCCATTGCATAAAGTAACATAGGCACATCCATCCACATGAGTCTGTAATACCTTTCATTCTTTATCCTGGACAAATTCTAGATCATTTAGCTCATCTTTGGTATTGGAGTTTAACAACTTAATAATAGTTTGTGCCATTTTTTGTCTATGCTCCAAATATGCTTTAATATTTTATATTGTTGACTAAAATCTTTGCATGAGTTCTTCTTGCTCAAAAGTAATTTTAATTGATGGCCACATATCTATTATATTAACATCTATATTATTCCAAATGCTATTTTTGACCTCTGCCAACATCTGAATGATAAAAGAATAGTCCTCATATTTTTGAATTTGTTGAGTGATCTTGAAGTTCTTATAAACTTCTTTTAAATAAGTATTATCAGCTCTAACTTTATTCTCCTCCATTCGAACCAATGTTGTTGATAACTTCTCTTTCTCTTCCTTAACTGGTGATAATTATTCCAAAGCTTTAGCAAGATTTTCTATAGAATCTGAAGATGCTTCCTTTTCTTAATTCTCTATTGTTGTACGTGTGCCTGATGTAGATGTCCCTGCGTCTTCCCACTATTCTTTTTATCTTAACAATGTTTCAATGTCCTACTCCATTTTCTATATCTGTGCATTTTTCTCAACAACTATTGTAAATAACTTTTCCATTTCCATTTCTATGCTAGAATCTTCCTTAGCTTGAGGATGTTCCATGGATGGTAGCTTCAGTTGTTTACTTAATGCTTGAATATTTTCCCTTTTCTCTTTATAAGCTCTTCTACTACCTTGATATTTTTAGGATAACGTCCTAGCTTTATTATCAAAATCTTCTAGATATTTGAGTCTTTTTTCTTTAGAAAATGAGCACATCTTATCAATATTCAATAAAGAATGTATGTTTTTCAATGATGACTATAATTTGGAAATAGTTATGGATGAACTAGTGATTGTTGAAAATATCAACTCCCATGTTTTCTTGTGTAAATTGATTTGATTGATTTCATGTATCTCCTTTATATAGATTGAGAAAACTGAGAATTTGTAGTCTTCAATACTCCTGGGAGCTGGCACTAAAGGATCCATGAAGGCCATTTGGAATTGTCCTTTCTCTGAGTCGAATGGAGAGAGAAATCTATGTTGTGTTTTTGTTGTCTTCTTCCAAAATTCTGAGTAGGTTGAAGCCTTTAAACCTTCATTTTTCAACTTTATCTCTGTGTACCTTGAAAATATACTCTGTTGAGTTGATAATTGAGAACTAGAAGATACTGGAGACCGAACAATTGGTTTTGTAGTAGGTGACTAAATGGTTTCTTCTTCTTGAGGAAAAGTATTGATAGGAGTTCCTGTCAAAAGTATTGTGGTCAGCTACTGTGTATCCCTTTATTCAGGAGATTCACCTTGGATAGTAATCATCGAAGGATCAACTTGAGGGTTTGATTTTTTAGTACTATTTGGGTCCTTATTTTTCCTTTTAAAATAGTAAATTCTACACCTTGTGTTTCAGAGGTAGTAGGGGACATGTCCTCTCTCCCCATTTTAACCTCCTTCTCCTTAGGAATAGGTGTCTGCATGGATGACTCACTAACCAATCGTTCTTCAGGTTATTGTAAATTGCCCTCCATCCATTCCTCTTAGTTTGCATACTGTTCAATTTCAGGCCTTGGTGTATGTGCATAGGAAGTACTCATCTATTCCAATATGAGTTTTGAAAGGATGCCAAGAGGATCATAAGACCAAGGGAAACTAGGATTAAATTTAATTTGACTTAAAATAACTTCCACCTCCTTTGTTGCAGCTCTAGAGTTGACAATATAAGGACTTACATTAGCCTTTATCTTGAATTGTGCTTAGCGCATCCATATTCAACATTTGTCTAGTGTATTCTAATGCAAATATTCTGACTGGTACAAACACTGGTAACCTGTAAGGAGTTAAATCTAATCAATATATTCTATTTTCAGTATAATTCTGGTATAAATACCAGTCTTCAACTTTTGATTGTTCTGATATGTGAAATATTTTCTTTATCTTTGGTGAAATCCTTGGGATCGCATCGCTCCAAAGGAAGCATAATGAGGTATGTAGAAACGTATAAATAAAATAAGTGTAAGTATACTCCTATGAGTTATTTCTAACTAGACAAGTATAGTGAATCACTAACAAAGGATTTCCCTCATTATCTATCTTCTGTAAAGGAAATTTGAGCCTGTGTTACTCATGAAATAACATAAGATAAACCAATATTTACTAATATTTGAAAACACCTTCAGCTTTAACATTTAAAAATTGATCATGCATTGTATTGGACATAAATTTACTGTAATTGAAAAGGACAGATTGTTTTTTTCCATATGCAAAAACTGACAAAAATCCCAAAAATATTTCATCTACCCATTGATCATTATAATACCCAACCAGTCAGGTTACCATAGAATTTACTTGTTTTGAAATTTCTAGGAAGATCGAGACTAGGTATGGGGGATTGGTCCAAGGTAATTCAACATTTTTAGGAAGGAAACATTTGAAAATTTTCTCTCTCTGAGGGAAAGTCAGCTTTTTGTATAATTCCATCAATACATCGGTCGAGAAAGGATGATGGGAGGCTTGGTATTTAAGTTGTAGGGCCTGGAAAATACTTTAAGGGGAAATGGAGAAGGTAACTTTGTTATTTTGTTAAATAACAACGTTTTGGTTTGGAAGGTATAGGAGATGGCACCAAGTGGAGAATTGAGGGAAAAAATGACCTTGGGGGAAGATAGACTGAGGGATAAGGGATTCCCAAATGTTCATATCATCACTTTTGTTAAGGAATTTTTGTTTTTCCTAGTTGTGAAGTTCGTATGGGTCAAATTCAAACTTGGTCTCAACAATTTTCTACTAGGTGTCGATCAGAGGAGATTTATCAAAATCTGGGACAGGGGGAATCATGGGACTTTTCTTTGAAACTTTCCCCTTTCCTTTGCATGTTGACATGCTGTAAATGGAACAATAGGAAGGTGGAAAAAACTGTATCCGAACACACTTGTTAGAAAAATATTAAGAACAAGGTTACCCGAGTGAAAATTGGTTGATTTCACAGAGGAAAAACTGTTATTGAAGGTTGACAGTTGGTGTTAGCTTGATCTTCAACCGGCAGAATGAATGGTGTGGTGAAAGAAACAAATTTGTAGGCTTCGATGGGTTTTTATAACAATTCGATCGGTTGCATCACAAAAAAGTTAATGTTATGGAATGGGGGCATATTTATTGAGAAAATGGATAAACAAATGGAAATTAAATCAAAAAATGTTCACTATGGAATTGACAAAAAATATTCAAATCTTGAATGGATAGTCAACACGGAGGGGATGATGTGGTAGGATAGATGGTGAGAGTCGAGTGGTGCATGTAACAGATAGCTAACGAGAATGGAGTGGTCATATTTTGGGAGGGGGTGTAGGTGGTTATTGTTATCAGGAGTGGACCCCCCAAAATGCACCAAATGCCACCACGTTGGCCCAAGTGGTTTTGCCGGAAACCATTTTTCAGGCCTCCTCCCTCGTGTTAACCATCGAGGGTGTGAGGAGGGGCAAAAATTACCCCTCTGCCATAGATCTTGGCGGAGATGATCCTACCCGTTGGTCTCAGCGTGCTATTTAACAACAAATGAAAAATTAAATTTGTCATATTATTTGATACAAAATGCATTATAAAACATTATAACCAAATTTTTAAACATACTATATAAATTTTCATTTTTGAATTTAAAGCGGAATTTTGATTTCCTTTCTATAGGTGATTATTTTTTTTCTATTTTCTAATGTTTTTTATTTCTTTCATTTTCTTTTTTCTATTCATTTTGTTTTCCTTTTTATTTCTCTTTTTTTGCTTTTTTTTTTTTATTTATATCATTTTTTTCTTTTTTCTTCTTTTTATGTGAACTTCTAAAAATAATTTGCAGAATGTAATAATTATTTACAACATATCATGGGATAAAATAATCAAATAATCATCAATTGATCCTATAAATTATAGGACCTTAATAGTGGCTCCATTGGGGATGGCATCCTCCTTGTTAGGTGCCAAGAACACCATAGACTATTAGCCTTTGGCCATTGGGTAATGGCCATTTTTCCTTGTTTTGTAAATGAGTTGATTATCTGTTGTTATTATAAATATTGGGATCAACTTAGCAGAATCTTAGGACCTTCTCTATGGGCTTCAATCACTGACGTCAGACACCCTCAATTGCAATAAAATATAAAATGATATTTACAATGACGTGTGAAAACTTATCTATCCTTGAGTGAAATAGGGCTTGAGAAACCTACCATTAACAAGCCCTCTGCACAATGTTTCTGTAGTGATATCTTCCAACAAAAATTCATGAGTTCCTCGGACATCTACAATCATGTAAGGGCCTTTCCAAAAACAATCAAACTTCCCATGTTTCCTTTTCTCTTCATACCTGACATCCCACTTTAAAAAAATATTATCTAGCTGAAAATGATCTACTTTAATCCTCCTGTCATGAATTTTATTGATTTTATCTTGAATTACTAGTGTATTGGTGTAAACCTATTCTCTTGTTTGCTGCAAATGTATCAATTGATTGATCCTTCTCTAAGCATAATTTGGTTCTTCTTCCTCTTCCTACAACAATTTCAACACTGGAATTCCTAGGGAAATACGAAAAACTGCATCTACTCCATAATTGGAAAGTTGACATTCTAATTGATATCTTTGTGCTTATCCTATCAACGCATAGGGAATTTACCAATTTCTTGTGCCAGGATTTCTTGTTTTCTTGCAGCAGTTTCTTTATGATGTTCACTAATGACTTGTTAGAAGATTCAACTAACCCATTTCCCTTGGCATAATAGGCAGTAGAATGACCTACCACTATATGATACTTGTTACAAAAATCAATCATCCTTTTTTATTTAAAAGTTGTAGCATTATCTGTAATAATTTTGTAGGGACAACCAAACCTAGAGAGATTATGGTCTTCAATGAATTGAATGATGATAGAATATGTAGCTTCTCTAGTTGGGACTTGTCCTATCCATTTGGTGAAGTAGTTTGTTTCTATTAGTATCCACTTATGTTGAGTTGAAGAGCTTGGGTGGATTTTTCCAATAAAATATAGACCCCAATGTTGGAAGGGAACCTCCACTATGATAGGCTTGAGGGGTAGAGGTAGGATGTTTCTCTTGCCTTCAAAATTTTGACATTGATGACAAGTTGAAACTTTTTTATGAAGATCTTCAAACAAGGTAGGCTAGTAAAAACCATCATTCGAGATATTGTTGGTAGTGGCCTTATAGTAAAAATGTCATTGAAAATCACCTTGATGAAATTCATCCATGAATTTATCTTCTTTATCCTTTAATAAAGAATTTAGTAAAATTCATCAAGCCTCTTTCCAATATACAGCTTGATTCAAAATGAAAAAATTTACAACTTTTAGTTTAAGAAATATAGCATTGGTTTTGGTCAAACCAAGAGGGGCTTGTAAATTCTACGAAACATACACAATATCTGCATACCAGGGGGAAGTAAGAATTTTTTTGATACATGTGGAGTTGAGATAACTTGTTTTTCATCTAGAGTAGCTACAAGATTTAAATCTAGTGTATGAAAATTTGACTCAGCCATCAATTTGGCTAGTCCTTGAACTTTGATGAGTTTAGTAGGCTCTATCTCAATGTCATATTCTAAAATTAATGCAATCTGTTTTCCTCTTTTCCCATCTAGATCAGTCTGAGTGAGGATATCTTTCATCACTGCACTTGGAGCAAAAGTAATTATGTGCGAATGTAGAATATACACTTTGAAATCCTTTAGTGCCTTTACTAAAGAAAAAGATTCTTTTTCAATGATATTGTACTTCAAGGAGGCATCTCTACAACTCTGCTAAAAAATGCTATAGGTTGTTCATGTCCCTCATTTTTCTGCAAGAAAAATGTTGCACTAGTGTTCTCTGATGCAAAAAGAAAAATCATGAAATCTTTAGTAAAATCAGGGCTAATTAAAACAAGAGCACATGTCAAAACTGCTTCCAACTCACCGAAAGATTTTTTACCCTCACTATTCAATTTATTTCAATATCCTTCCTCAACATGTTTTTCATTGCCCTCAAAATCTCATCTAGGTTTGGGATGAATCTTCTCAGGAAATTTATTTTTCCAATGAAAGACTCAATTTAATTTTTTCTCTTGGGAGGATTAATCTTCATTATGGCTTCAACTCTGCTGGGGTCTATCCTCATACCATCTTTTGAAATAACATGACCAAGTAGCTTTCCTTCCTCTAAACCAAAAACAGTCTTTTTGGGATTCAAAGAAATATCGTATTTCCTGCATTTCTAAAAAACTATCCGTAAGTGAAGTAGGCGATCTTCATATATTTTGGAGAATATAGTAATGTCATCTAGATAAATCACAATAAATATATTCTTCTCATCTGTGAAAGCAATATCCATTTCTCTGGAAAGTGGACCCTACATTAGTAAGGCCAAAGGAATCTAAACCAAAGACTCTGGGTTCGATCTTGAGTATAGTTGTGAGGATGTTATCACTCTGTAATTTCCTGAGGCTATGGAGAGAAACTCAAAGGTAACGACAAAACCACTTGTAAAGATGGCATCTAGCCCTTCCAACTTTAGAGAGGGATCTATATTTTTTATTTAGATTTATGTTTTAAGATATTAGGCTAGATATTGAGTTCTAAGGTCAATTTTTCAAAGCTTTGGTTGAGAATTACAAGGAAAGACCATTGGGCATCGCTCCATGAGTCTTTGGATGATCAAAACAAAAAACAACAGAGCAATTGTAACATGTCAGGATAGGCAGCAGTCTGTCTGAGCTTCGACGATGAACCCTAATATCCTTGTCGACGCCTCCTTTCCTTTGGCCACCATCTGGTCTCTGCTCGGCCCTACCGATGATGGTCTCGCGCTCTTCAGTCCTGAACTGCTGGTTTCCTCCATTAATGTTGAAATGCATGTCTTCCAATCTCTTCTGAAATCCCCCCTCTCAATTTTATGTTCCACTTGAGAATTTGGAGCTGCCAGATCGTAGCCCTCTGCTGTTGCATCTTGCACCCGTCGCCCCCTTCAGATTGCAGACGAATCGGTTAAGGACAAACTTACAGAATATACTCCTTCTCCTCCTCAGGTAGCGACTCCTGGGAAGACACATCATGCTCTGGAAGGACGCTCATCCCTATCAAAACCTCCTCTGTCATCTAAGTATAGTTGATACTCTGTTTTTAATTTTTAGAACTCCTCCATATCCCTCGATCTGCAGGGATGGAGCATCTGGAAGCTCTATTGAGCGGTAAGCAAGGATAGACTCAATGACGGTGGGATTTTCCCATTATCTCCTCACAAGCCCCTGCGGCAAGTTTAGGAAAAGAAAGCCCTTCAAAGCGTTTGCCCCCTCTCGTCTTAGATCTGCAAAGGAAAGTGGAACTATGACTTCTCTGCCTTGTTTCAGATCCAAATCATGCTCATCTCTAGAAAAACTCTGCTGCATTGGGTGAGCTCATCAGATTTGGTGCACGACCTCAAGCATGCTCTAGAACTCAAGCTGGGGGTTCCCTCTGTAGCTCAACGACTTCTCCACGAAGGTAAACAACTTAAGGATTTTTATTCTCTTTCTTTTTACAACATTAAGAGAAATGCCTCCATTATTTTCACCCTTCGTTTGAGAGGGGGAGCTGTAGGACACTCATCCTTAGCTCAGGCGTTTTCATACAAAGATGCTATCCATGCTCAGATTCCTAAGAAAACAGCTCCACCAGTTCAAGCTCCCAAACCTTTGTTGGTGGACAAATTGGAGGAAAACCCCTAATTGAAATAATGCATCCAACGCTGGATGAGAAAACCCAAAAGTTTTCAGAGCATGCCATTATTTGTAGGTTC
The DNA here is from genome assembly GCA_000404065.3 of Pinus taeda. Taxonomy (NCBI): domain Eukaryota; kingdom Viridiplantae; phylum Streptophyta; class Pinopsida; order Pinales; family Pinaceae; genus Pinus; species Pinus taeda. The sequence continues at coordinate 80,220 of APFE031106077.1, read as the reverse complement.
AATGGGTTATGGCCATGCACAATAGACCTCTACCAATGGATTCACTCTAATTGGACCAACAATTTCAAGGTTTTGTTATGCTCAAAGGGCTTCTTCATTGTAGTGTTTGTTCTTGAAGAGGACTACCAAAGAACTTTAACTGCAGGCCCTTGTTTTGGGGCTCAGCAGGTTTATTCCTCACCCCCTGTTCCCAGATTTTGATCCTTCTACAGCAACTATCACCAACCTCCAAATCCCAACACATCTATGGCACTTTCTTGTATTCCAAGGGATCGACAACTCTCTAGGCCGCTTTCTAGACGCAAACATTTCTAGAGGGGAAAAAGGACTATACACCTTCACCAGAATCTGTGCAGAAATAGACATGAGTAAAGGTCTCCCTAACCAGATCAATCTGAAAATTGGAGACTTCCATTGGACTCAGACGTTAGATTATGAGAACACAACCTTTCGCTGCCGAAACTGCCATCACACAGGGCACCTTCAGAGTTCGTGTCCCTCGATGCCTGCCCAAAAGAAGAAAGCCAATCCTAAGCAGAAATCCAAAATATAGAAGCCTCATGACCCTCCCCCCATGGATGATTATGATTTCAGCTCGGATGAAGAGGAGGAGATTGAGGAAGGTATGGAAGAAAAGATGGCACAGGATGCGCCTCGACTGAGGCTGAGGATTCGTCTGTTAAACCAATCTCTCAGAAAAGGAATCATGAATCCTATTCCTCGGATTCAGATAAGGAAGCCTCTCAGGTAGCCCAGCTTAGTTTTCAAATCATGCCAGCTCAGTAGTGCGCTCCTGAATGGGTCAAAGTTGATAAAAAGAAAGGGAAAAAATGCCGATTAGTTGATTCTTCCCATGTTGGGAAGAATCCTCTGCTCTGTTCTTGCTCCTCTGTTTTTCTTGTTTCTTCCTGCTCATCTCTTCTCTCTCCTCTTTCTTCTAGGGGCCAAGGTGGATAGCCTATCCTTTTCGACTACCTGTGTTCTTTCTTCTCTTGGTTGTAACTTCCTATTTTACTATACGTCCTCTTAATAGAATTAGTCTTTAATAAGAAAAAAAAAAACATGGTAGGATAGGCAAACATTTGTATCTTCTAAAGAATTTGTGGAGTGTTGAGGATGAAAATGAGTTAAGTTCAATTAAATAAAGAGGATACTAATATGAATTCCATACTTAACATTAGAGTAAAAATATTAATATTGTTTAAAAGCCAGAGCATAGTACTTTTAAAAAATTTTGTCCCTTAATATTCTTGAAACAATAGAGACTAAAAACGTATGGAAAATTGAGAAAATAACCATTTGACATGAGAAAGTACATCACTTAATGGTTTGACATGAGAATCTTGGAAAAAAACTTCTCTGTATTATTTCCAATTGATCACTTCAGTACAACTTACATCAAAATGTGGCTCCTTTCTTCATACAACTGTCAACCTTTTCCAGGCAATTTTACTAAGTATTTATAAACACTTTCTGTATTCAAGCTTATGTGATCCATAATGAATTAAACAAAGTCTTTTGGTAGAAATCACATGGGAGAATTTTTTGGCCAAAACATTCTCTCATGTGATTTCTAGCGAAAGACTTTGTTTAATTTATAGACACGTTTTACATCTCAGATCAGACTTCAAAATAAAATATATTTATAAAATAATATATTTTAAAGAAACATATATTTTAGATATAGAAGAATAATATTGGGAAAGTTTGGAAAAAATTTGTTGCATTGTTGAGGCTTCGAAGGAATCTGGTGCTCACTATGGCTATTTTGTTGCAAATTTTGTTTCATTGCTACCGAAATTTCAGGGCTTTAGTTGTACTTACTCAATCAACTCTAGAAACTAGTCCAACCTTTCTTCATTTGGGATAGAAAAGCTTATCATGTTTCTAAACCTTTCATCCACTTTAGTATATATGTCAAAAGTTGGCTTATTGATAAAAGGTTGATGAATCTGATGCTGAATATTTAAATCAAACTGTAAGTCCTCTATAAATGCTTCTCCACTAATAAGTCCTTTCTACTTTACAAACTTTGAAGCATTAGCAACTATGTTACAATTGTTCCCGTTAATTTTCTAACGGAATAAATCTTCCAGTAGAATTCCTTAAAATAGGTAGACCCTATTCTTGTAGTAGTGTGAACTTTCTGTTGAATCTTTTGACTTGCAACTCGAGCGCCTTACATTTGTTCTCTAGTTGTATCACCAAATTCATTTTTGTTAAAACTCTTTTAACCTCCATTCCTATTGTTATCCTATATGGAATGTTTAGGTCCTCTTATTCATCTTTGGTATTGGAGTTTAACAACTTAATTATATTTTTTGCCTCTTTTGGTTTATGCTCCAAATATGATTTAGTATTTTGTATACCTAACTTAACTATTTTCACGAGTTCTTCCTGCTCAAAAGTGTTGTGCATTGATGGCCACATATCTATTATGTTAGCATTTATATTCTACCAAATGCTATTTTTGGCCTCTGCCAACATCTGAATGATAAAATATTGGTCTTCATATTTTTGAATTTTTAAATAATTATTATCAGCTCTAATTTTATTACCCTCCATTCGAACCAATGTTGTTGATAACTTCTCATTCTTTGCCTTAACTGATGATAATTCTTCTAAAGATTTAGCAAGCTCTTTTGTAGAATCTAAAGATGTTTCCTTTTCTAAAGTCTGTACTGTTGTACCTATGCCTAATGTAGATGTCCCTACTACTACCCGTTGTTCCATTTCTCTTAACATTGTTTCCATGTCCTTCTCCATTTTCTGTATCTATGCATTCTACTCAGCAACTATTATAAATAATTTTTCCTTTTCCTTTTATATACTAGCAACTTTTTTTGCTTGAGGATGTTCTGTGGATGGTAGCATCAGTTGCTTCCTTTTTTATTGAATATCTACCTATTTACTCTTTATAAGCTCTTCTACTGCATTGATATTTGCAGGGTCATGTCCTAGCATTATCAAATCTTCTAGCGATTTGATTTTGTTGTCTTTAGAAAATGAGGACATCTTCTCAATCTTCAACTGAGAATGTATGTTGTTCATGGATGAATGTAATTTGGAAACAGTCATTGATAAATGAGTGATTGTTGAAAAGATCAGCTCCCGTGTTTGCTTATGTAAATAGATTTGATCAATTTCATGTATCTTCTTTGTATCAATTGAGAAAATGGAGGCTTTGTAGTCTTTAAAACTCCTAGGAGTTGGCACAAAAGGTTCCATGAAGACCATTTGGAACTGTCCTTTCTCTGAGTTGAATGTCGAGAGTAATCTATGATGTCTTTTTGTTGGCTTCTTCCAAAATTCTGAGTAATTTGAAGCCTTTGAAGCTTCATTTTTCAACTTTATCTCCCTATACCTTGAAAATATACTCCGTTGAGTTGAAATTTGAGAACTAGAAGATACTAGAGACTAAACTGTTGGTTCTATAGTAGGTGACTGAATTGTTTATTCTACTCAAGGAAAAGGATTGACAAGGGTTCTTGTCAAAAGTACTCTGGCCAACTGCTGTGTATCCATTTCTTCTGGAGATTCATATTGGATAGTAATCACCGGAGGATGAACTTGAGGGTCTGATTTTTTATTATTGCTTGGGTCCTTCTTTTTCCTTTTAAAAACAATAAATTATATACCTTGTGTTTTAGAGTCAGTAGGGGACATTTCCTCTCTGCCCCTTTTGAACTCCTTCTCCTTATGAATAGGTGTCTACATGGATGATTGTCTAACTTGTCATTCTTCAGCTTCTTGTACTCTTTCCATTACTCTTGGTTAGCATACTATTCAATTTCAGGCCTTGGTGTATGTGCATAGGAAGTACTCTTCTATTACATTCTGAGTTTTTAAATGATGTAGAAAGGATAATAAGAGCAAGAGAAACTAGGCTTAAATTTCATTTGACTTAAAATATCTTCCACCTCTTTTGCTATAGATTTATTGTTGAAAATATAAGGACCTATATTAGCCTTTAGATTGAACTGTGCTTTCTTTTTGTACGATACAAAGTGTAGCTCATCCATATTCAACATTTTTCTAGTGTACTCTAATGTAAATATTATGACTGGTACAAACACTGGTAACCTATAAAGGGGTAACTCTGCTCCATATATTCTAATTTCAGTATAAATCTGGCATAAATACCAGTCTCCAACTTTTGATTACTCTAACAAGTTAAATATCTTGTTTATCTATGGTGTAATCCTCATTACCACATCACTGGAAAGGAAGAATAATGAGGTATGTAGAAACTTATCGACAAAATCATTGCAAGTATACTCCTATGAGTTATTTCTAACCAAAGAAGTCCAGTGAATCACTAACAAAGGATTTCCCTCATTATCTATATTCTGTAAAAGAAATTTGAACCTGTCTCACTAATGAAATAGCATAAGATAAACCAATACTATCCGATATTTGAAAACTCCTTTTACTTTGAAATTTACAAATTGATCATGCATTGCATTGGAAAGAAATTGGCTATAATTGAAAAGAAGAGATGGATTTTTGCCAACTACAAAAATTGACAAAAATCCCAAAATTATTTCATCTACCCGTTGATCATTATAATACCCAAGCAATTAGGTTACCATAGAATTTACTTGTTTGGACATTCTTGGGAAGATCGAGACTAGGTACGGGGGGTTGGTCTGGGGTAATTCAACATCTTCAAAAAGGAAACATTTGAAGATTTGCGCTCCCTGAGGGAAAGTCAACTTTTGTATAATTACATCAATACATCAGTTGGGAAAGGATGATGGGAGGATTGGTATTCAAGTTGCAAGGCTTGGAAGACAATTTCATGGGAAATGGATAAGATGAATTTTTTATTTTGGGAAATAATTTTTTTTAGCTTGGAAGGTATCAGAGATGGCACCAAGTGGATAATTAAAGGAAAAAATGAGTTTGACGGAAGACAAACTAAGGGAGAAGGGATTCCCAAATGTTTAGATCATCACTTTCGTCAAGGAGTTTTTGTTTTGCCCAGTTGTGAAGTTCGTAAAGGTCAAATTCACACTGGGTCTCAGGAACTTTTTACTTATTGTCGATCAGAGGGGATTGATCAAAACCAGGGACAGGGGGAATCATGGGACTTTTCTATGAAACTTTTCCCTTTCCTTTGCATGTAAACATGCTAGAAATGGAACAACACTTGATAGAAAAATCCTAAGGACAAGGTTACCCTGGTGAAAATTGGTCAATTTCATGGAGGAAAAATGACTGTATAAGATTGACAGTTGGTGGCAGCTTGATCCTCAACCAAAAAACTCAATGGCGTGGTGAAAGAAATGAATTTGTAGGCTTCCAAGGGTTTTTCTAACAAATCGATTGGTTGCATAAAGGAAAATTTAACGTTATGGAGCGGGGGAAAATTTATTGATAAAATGAATAAACAACAAGAAATTAAATAAAACAATGTTCACTATGGAATTGGTGAAAAATATTTGAACATTGAATGGCTAGTCGACATTGAGGGGGTGATGTGGTAACATATGACAGAAGTGGAGTGTGTTATGAAACCAACTCACAAAAATATAGAAAAGATAGATGAACGCCTTAGAAGTAAGCCTCTTCGAGGGGGCAACCTCCTTTACATTACACAAATGAACAATTCTAAGATGATACAAATGACAAGACCTCCTTTCTATATATAGGAGTGTAAGGGGTCATAATATAATTAGAGCCGACATCACAATAATAATGTAAGGGCACAATAATAACAATAGTGGGCTTCTATGGGGCACAATAATAACAATATGTGGACTACATGGGCACAATAATATAATAAGGGGGTTGTACTAATAACAATAAGGGGTTAGACTAGTAGTAAAGGGACCTAACATGCCCCTCTCCTTTAAAAGGTGTTGTCCTCAACGCTTGAGTAGTTCTTGGCGCTTCTTTATAAAACTCTCATCCTTCCGTATGGAATCTTCAGTGGGTAAGTTCTTCCACTTGATGAGATACTCCGAAATTGATCAATTCCGTAGCTGTCGACTTCTCGATTTTGTGAATGCTCCATGTTTCAATATGATTTTTCCTTCCTTGTCAATTTCTAGCAATATTGTTGGAACTGGGACCTTTGGCAACTTTTGAATGAGTTACCACCCTACTTTTCCAGTCTTCCATTCATCCCTTGCATTGTTTATCAAATTTGGTTGGATAATTATACCAACCTCTACCGTTTCTGCAACCATATGTTCAATTTCACTCCTTTGGGCATATGGATATCTATAAGGCCTAATGTTTGGAGGAACACTTTCAGGAATCAAATGAATATCATGATCATGATCACGAATACGTGGGAGACCTTTGGGAGTCTCAAATACCTTGGAATGATTGTCCAAGACATTTTGGAGATATGGATAAATAGATGATTTTGATGTGGGAACCATTAGCGAACATAATTGTGAAATTATGCCTTGTTGTTCTTTCATCAGAAGCTTTGTCATTCCATTAGATCTTATTATCTTTCATGGTTTCCCTATGATACCTCGTAACTCAAATTCCTTTCCTTGCGAATAAAATTTCATGAAAAGTTCATGAAAATTAAAAGCTATCGTACTCAAGGATTGTAGCCATTGGACTCCTAGTACAACATTAGCACCATCCATTGGAATGGAAAGCATTGGGTTGTTCAACACATATTATCCCATGGATATCTTGATATTATGGAACTTTACATAGCAATTTATGGTTCCTCCACTTACAGCCATCACTTGAAACTCTTGTGTTGGATATAGGAAGCAATTCAATTCCTTTGCTATCTTACAATGAATAAAATTATGGGTACTACCCAAACCAGTCAACATTATTACCTTTTTCTTCTTTATATGTCCTTCTATCTTTATAGTTTGAGGAGTGGTAATTCTGACCAATGCATTACAAGATATGGTGGGATTCATTTCTCCTTTCTCTAGGGTTGGTTCTTGGTGAGTATCCTTTTCTTTTGATGTTTCTTGATACTTTTCTTCCTGATATGTCACTGCTTGAACCTTCTTATTCTCAATATATCCTTATATCTTGAGAGTTTTAGGAGTGGTAATTCTTGCCAATTCTTTACAATATATGGTCAGATTCATTTCTTCTTTCTTTGGGGTTGGTTCCTAGTGTGTATCCTCTTCTTTTGATGTTGTTTGATCCTTTTATTCCTCCTCTTCATAATCTATGTAAAATAATTGCTTCTCAGCACACTTATGACCTTTAGTGTATTTTCTATGACAATTGTAACAAAGCCCTTTTTCTCTGTTTTCTTCCAATTGTTGTGGTGTAAACCTTGTAGGTTATGGAAGGCTAGGAGAAAAAACACTTCCATAATTATAGTCGTGAGTTGTGGGATTCCTTGTTTCCATAATTTGGCTTTCAATTTTTCTTGCCAACTTGAATGCCTTCTCCAATGAATCAGGTTCCCAAAGATGAACATCATGTTGAATGTTATCCTTTAAATTCCCTATGAAGACATCAATCCTTTGCTCCTCTGGAATATCATTTACCCTTATATTCAATTTTTGAAAGTCCTCCATGTTCTCTTCCATTGGACCCTTTCATTTCAGATTTATCAATTGGCTAAAGAAGATGCTTCTCTTTGTGTCCTCATAATGTGCTATCATTTCCTTCATGAAAATTGACCACGTGACAAGTGGTTTACAAGAGAAAAGCCATTTATAACATAAAAATTAATTCTTTTCTAAATAAATAAATGTAGTACTTACCTTTTGTAATAGTGGTACACCATTTAGATCAAAATATTTCTCCATTTGTAGTATCCAATTTACCGGATCCTTGCCATCAAACTTCCTCATATGCCTTTTCTTGATTTTGAGAGCTCGATCTTGAAATGGCTGTAACTTTGTAATATCAGATCTTCCAGCTCTAAAATTGAGACCTCTAGTAGCCCTTGCGTCCTCCTTCGAATGCCACCAGTTTGATTAAAATTTGATTCTCCAAGAAAGAGTTATGCACAATCTCCCAAGATAACTTCATGATATACCTTTTCAGAAGAGTGAACTTGTATGAGGTGCCACGTGTCACTGTTTTGCCCTTCGGATCTGAAAAATAGAAACAGAAAACTATAGTCAGTCCTCTTTCTGTAACTTCTTACGAAATTTCCATCTGATGCTCAGAGAGATAGTTACAAAAAATTTCCCAAGGTCACATGTTTAAGATGTCATTCGGATGTCTTCCAAAACCCTAACTTCATCAGATCATATATCCACAAATATATAGAGAAAATATCTAAAATTCGAACCCGAGGTTCCAATCAATTTCTTATCAATTTTTTTTTTTTAACTTATGAAACTTTGTAGTGAAAGAGTTACAACGCAAGTTCCATGATGACCTGTTTTAGATGAAATTCTAGAGCTTGCAAAAACCCTAATTTCATGAGATCATATCTCCGAAAATATAGCGAGACAAGATATGAAATTTGGACTCGAGCTTCAGTGAGTTTTATTTTCAAATAGGTTTTGTTTTTCGCTTCTGAGACATCACAAAACAGAAGTTATAGCGAAAATTCCATGATGACCTGTTTAGACCAGGGAAACCCTAGAATCCAAAGCTCTGATACCAAATGTTATGAAACCAACTCACAAAAAGATAGTAAAGATAGATGACCACCTTAGAAATAATCCTCTTTGAGGGGGAAAACTCCTTTGCGTTACACAAAAGAACAATTCTTCTATGATACAAATGGAAATACCTCCTTTCTATATATAAGAATTTAAGGGGTCATAATATAATCAGAGCTGACATAACAATAATAATGTAAGGGCATAATAATAACAATTGTGGGCTTCTATGGGGCACAATAATAACAATATGGGGACTACATGGGCACAACAATATAGTAAGGGGGTTGTACTAATAACAATAAGGGGTTACACTAGTAGTATAGGGAACTAACAAAGTGGCAGAGGTAACATATAGCAGGAAGGAATGAAGCGATGGTATTTCGGGGGGGGGGTTCAGGTCATAAATGGTACGAGGAGGGGACTCGTCGAAATGCACCAAACACTGCCACATCGACCTAAGTGGTTTGGGTGGAAACCATTTTTGGGTCCTCGACCTCGTGTTAATCGTCAGGAGTATGAGGGGGGGGGTGAAATTACCCCTCCAATGTAGATCTTAGTGTATATGATCCTACCTATTGGTCTCAATGTGCTATTTAAAAAAAAATGAATATTAAAATCGCTCTTATTATTTGACACAAAATACATTAGAAAACATTATAGCCAAAGTTTGTAACATGCTATATAAAATTGACATTTTCGAATTTAAAGCACCATTTCGATTGGCTCGCTATAAGGGCTTATTTTTTTTCTATTTTATATTTTTTCATTTCTATTCTTTTGTTTTAATACACACACACACACACACACACACACACACACACACATATATATATTATATTCTATTCATTTTAATTTTCTTTCTCTTTTTTTTTTCCTTTTTCTCTTTTTTTATATCATATTTTTTTATTTTTTCATTTTTTTCTTTGAACTTCTGAAAAGAATTTGCATAATGTAATAATTATTTAAAACATCTCATTGGAGAAAATAAATAGATAATCATCAATTGATCCTATAAACTATAGGACCCTAATAGTGTGCACCTTGCATGCCTTATAGATATGGCTGAGGTCCTTGAGGTCTTCTATGATTGATGAAACAAACTTGCTCTGACAGGCCCCTTCTGCCCCTTGATATACAACTTTTAGTTCTGTAAAAGAAGGGAATTTGTCAGTTGCATGCTTTTCTTCACAGACTAGGTAGACCTCTATGACATTCAATGGGCACTCATTTCTAGGATGTCTTTTGGTGCATCTAGGGTAGAAAATGCTTCGTGCCCTTTCTGCTTCCTCCTATTTTATTTTGATTTGCATGGTATCCATTTACAATGCAAAGGTATGAAAAATTTCACTCTTGAAATCCTCCAACATGTTACCTATATCATTCTTAATGGATGTTGTGGAGGGAGAGGAATTGACCAAGCCTTGAATAGCCCTACCCTTCTTCCTAGCAGCCCTCGAGTTATTCTTGAACATAATTTTGATGTCATCATGGGATGAATCATAGATATCTCCTCTATACATCATGCTAAGGGTTTCCAACATATCCTACTTGATCCCTCGGAGAAGAACTAACTTGAGTGACTTGGTGTCAAGGGTACAATTGGCCCTCCTATAATTAAGTTGAAATCTCTACTCATAGTCTTTTAGGGATTCATCTGGTCCAAGAGTCATCCTAAAGATTTCTTCCTTGGTTTCTATGCACCTATAGTAGTCCCCATACTTGCTACTAAAGGTCTATTGCATTGGGGGCCAAGTAGTGATGTTACCCCCAAGAAGACCCATAAACTAGTGCAAGGCTACATCTTTAATGTTAGAGGGGAATAACTTCAACTTATTCTCATAAGAGGCATAGTCATAGGTCCTACAGACAATAGAAAATTCAGACATGAAGGTGTCAGGATCCTAAGAGGTTAATCCATGGGAGTGTGGAAGGGTAGTAGGGCTTATGTTCTTCATTTTGGCTTATCCATTATTCTCTCGAATAGGGAAAACCTCATTGTCCTTCTTTTCAGCCATAGTTTCGGTAGGTGAAGTGGGTTCTTTTTCTTTCCCAACAAGTTCTTAAAACATTTTAGGTTGCTCATCTAGAGGGTCTTCTAACTCCGCTATAGTCATAGAGGGAGATCACAGTCATCGAAGAAGAGTGAAGGTCGATTTTTCAAGGGTGTGGGGGTTTTGGGTAAGAATTTTCCTTGATTATCCCTACTCCTATGAGGCATGAAATAAATATTTTTTATTTTTTTAATTTTTCAAAAGATGTATGCAAAACAGAAAACAATGCTTAATGATAAACGACATCTACTAAGACAACTCCCAGGCAACGATGCCAAAAAGTGGTGAGCCTTGGTATTGCACCAAGAATGCTTCAAATCCCAAGGGATCCACAACTCAAATTATTAATCCAGGTTTCACACAAACTTTCAGGTGATATTGTTATATGCATAGAAGATAGGATTCCACTCATGCCACCCTTAGTTATGACATTAGGTCAAAAATTCGTAGAGACCATTCCTTCTACTAAATTAGAATGAAAGCTTGTTGATAAAAGTACAATTGGAAATTACTTCTAGCTATGAAAGTGGAAATTTCATTAACTCAACTTGTAAATGCTAACTAATCAATTCATGAAAGGAAAAAGGATAATCTACTTGTAGAAATAAAGTTATTTTATCTTGCAAAATCCATCATACTACCAAATGTACTTGTAGAAAGGAATCCAATTTATCTTAAATAATTCATCAAACTACCAATCTGAATTTCAGGTACCATCTACCTAGCTCACGCTTGCTTGTAAGTCATTAACAAACTTGGATCATTCTTGTGATAAAAAAACTAACTCTACTTTACTTTTGCAATGAAGAAAAGGAAGGGTTGGAGTGGACTAGGAGCTTCCCCCGATCATAAAATCATATTTGGGGTTCATTATTCATCTATAATAAGTCAAATTTAGAGTGGGGATCAACACTGATGAAGGAAAGTGATGCTACAGTTTTGCTACAGGAAATCGCTACAAGAGGCATGCAATGCTACAGGAAGGCATGTAATGCTACAGGAAGGCATCTGAGCAGCTTTTGGAGGTGAAAATGATGTCCTGTGGGTATGGAGAGGTGGATGGAAGTTGAAGAAAATGGAGGGAGGTTAGTTTGGGACCCTAGCCAAGCTGAGGTCCTCTCAGAGATCTATCTTGCACTAGGATGAGTGTTCTGTACTAGGACAAATGATTTCTAAAAAGGGTTTTGGGACAAAATTTGGAGGTGGAAAGCAAAGACGAAGGAGCTCAAGATGGAAGTGCTAAAGGTGCCCTTCCCCATATATCAACACAACCCTGCAATAAATCACATGCATATCCATTTATCATTAACAAAAGGAAATAACTTATGATGGAAAAGATGAACTGAATTTAAGTAACATCTAATTTATTCCATAACAATGATCTAATCACTAAATTGACTTCTAAGATACAAAGAAAAATGTAAAAAAGGGCAACTAACACTAATCTAATTCAAATAAATCATAAACACAATATTTGTTTACTATGGTTGTGAATCCTTCCACTCATTCTCCCACAAGAGAGGTGATATAAAGGTTGCAACCACAAATGTTTTTAATAGATTAATCTCTACTGAAATGTAAGAAACTATGAACTACTTGGAATCAAGAAGAAAAAAAAGTAAAAAAAGAGGGACTAAAGCCTTTGGGTTGGGCCCAAACCCAAGGCTCTCATCCCTCTGAAACTAACTAATATGCAACTTAAAATCCAACTTCTCATTATCAAAAAGTGCATGTCTACTAGATCACATAAAGGTTTAAAGTAATAATTTCAAGATTGAAGCTCAATGGGTACACCTAGCTCAAAAAAAAATTTGAATCCTAATGAGCTCTTCTTCTATTTTCTTTATACAAAATGGCACCTGAAGAAGCTCCCTTGAAAGTAGGAGTGGTTCCCTCCTTGATATCGAAAATGGTGGATCTTGTCTCTCTTGGACTTCACTTGGATTAGGAGTCACTCTAATGCCAATGAATTTGAATGGTGAGAGAGGATATTATGATCCCAAGCCGAGTTTAGGGAGTTAACGAGGTGGAAAAACACACTAGATTATCTTCTAATTGTCTCCATCGAGCCCCTGCCTCATAATAGGCTAAAGAATGCTTCCTTTTCTTGCAATTAAACCACATCAGGCCACATACTATGACAAACACCTTTTACTCCTCTTACTAAGAATAATATAACAAAAAAATTGAATTAATGTAAGAGAAGGATAGTTTTTAAGGCTAGAGGATGGAATAATAATCCTCAGAATGTACATATTGATGCGACTCATTATATAGGAAGATCAGAATTCTGTCAATGAGACAAAATGTAAACAATTTGCAGATTAATATAGTGAAATCATTAGGGGAATGAGAAAGAACAAGAAATGGTATGCTCACTTGAAGATACTTTATTTGGCGAAGTACAAGGATCTTTGGAAGAAGTTATACAAGACTTCAAGGGAGTAAACATGGCACTAGTTGTAAAAGAGGAAATGGCAACAGAAGAATGGAGAAAAAATATGAAAGAAACCTTGCATAAAGGTATGAGTTATTTAAGGAAAATATGTCATTTTAATAGAATATAAATTATGAAGTTATTGGAAGAGATAGACAAACAGTTTAAATATATGCAACAATGGACACATAGTTTTGTTGACAAGAAATATGAGGCACTGGAAGTGACAAGAACCATACGAATTCTTTGTGAAAGTAAACAATAGTGAATGAAGAATACTAGTGATAGCAGGACCAAATGGACATCTAAATCAAGGAGCTGAGAAAGCTAATGGTGAAGGTGATTGAAAGAAAGTATTTTACAAATAGAAGGAAACCTAACTACAGGTTGCAGTTAACTAAGCAAACCTACATTAACATGAAATGAGGACAACTAGAACACAAGATTTGGAAACCAAGGAACAAGAAGGAAACAATAGTAGGGATGCAATAGCATGACAAAGTTGTTGATTTAATGCAAGTCAAATTTTAGGATGGAGGAGGATTTCAACTAGTTAGGAGAGAACATGGTCAGGAGACCATGAAATTTTTTTCACCTTGGTAGTTTGATGTAGGAGCATGCTACTTCCAAGTCAAAATGTATTTTGACTAGAATAGGGATCTTTGATTTACTAAGGGAGTTGGTTCCTGAAATGTGTGAAATTGTTTAATTTAATGTATTTTCCTAATTCTGGAATAATTGTATATAAATAAATAAAGTGAGGGTTGATGTAATAAGATCTTTTCTAAATGAGAAATCTCGGGATTATTTGGGAGAGATAGAGAGATTTTAGAGTACGTTGTATTTCTTAGAGGGATTAGTGGATCTAGATCTAGAGATAAAATTTTATTAATGAAATTGTAGATCTGAAGTAATTCTAGTTGAGAACCCCTTCCTGTATATATTTTGCAAGCCAGAAAGGTGAGTGAAGGGGAGAGAGGAATACGAGGATAATAGAGAGGCATAGAGGCTCAAAGTGGCCTCATGGGCGAGAGGGCCAAATGATGTAGTTTGAAGCCAAGGGTTTTTTTAATTATTTGTATATAAGATAAAACCACTTTGTTTGAGTGTATTTAAGTGTTGATCCTCTATTTGTCATTCCTAAGCATTTTGTTTATGGAATATATCTTTTGAATATATATTTTCAAAGCAGTGTAGGTTGACCAAGGTCAATCTCGGGAGTGATTAGTGTAGAGAAATAACCCAAAGGAGTGCACATAGATCAGAACTCACATAATAAAGACATAGTTATCAAAGTTACGCAATAGAGGCGTAACAAAGGGCATAGCAGAATTGACGAGCTTGGGAGTGATAGCACTTTGGAGAAGCGAGAAGACAAGAACCCTTTGATTCTTCCCAAACTTGGTTGGGATCTCAAGATCAATGATCAACAAAGTGATCAAAATTGCAGTGAACGATCAGTGTGGCACAATGGACGAAGAATCAAAGTGAGCAGTAGAAACATTGGCACCCAAAGGAACTAAGACCGAGAGCACAACAAAGTTCTTGTTTTTGGGTATCAATGGAACTCTATCACTTAAGAGTGTTGGGTCATGGGACTTGATGGAGTCGCGAGAAACACTTCATAATGTTAGGACGGAAGGTCGAAAGCCAAGTTAAGTTTAAATATTGGAGAGATTCAGGCTCGTGGAACGAGGCTTATGTGTGAGGCGAATGGGGTAGAATAGATGTGTTCATGAATCATAAAGTGGAAGTGAGGAATGAGTGGGCCCTGCATGGAGGTTCCACACTGGTGGCATTTGTAAATGACTTTTCCCCATTGTACAGGCCAAAAGTATTGGTGGGAGGAGAGAGTGGGTCTTGTCTAAAGTTTCTATTGCTACGGGGTTGTTGTAAATACTTTTTTGATTGCAACGTTGTTGAGATTTTCTGTTTCACAAAGTAGGCAAAAATCTCTATTGTATGACAACAATAGGAATTTGTTGCTAGATTAGCTCCAGTTAGTTGGGAAAGTGTTAATGTTTCCTATATTTGTTGTGAGAGGATTTATGAGTTAGTTAGATTCTCTTGGCTATAAAATACATGGCCATACAGATATTGGAGTGTGAGAGTTTGTGAGGAAATTGATTATTTTGTAATCTCCTATTTGATAATAAAGAGTGTCGATGCCTATGTTTGGTGGACGTAGCCCGGATTGGTTGGGTGAACCACGTTAATTTTTGTGTCTTCTGTACATGATTTAATTGTTGTGTATATTTTTTTGTCTTCCGTGCATCGTTGGCTCTAACAAATGTTATCAGAGCATGTTGTAGGAGCGCGCAGTGGAGGAGTGACGGGCCCAAAGCCTGAACGGTTGAGCTGCATGATTGAGCCTGCGTGGAGTTGCATGATTGAGCTTGCCTGGTGGTGCGTATACTCCAATTAGCTACTGGTGTGTTGAATGGTGGTGCGTACTGCTGCATTGTTGGTGCGTACTACTGCGTATAGTTGATGGTGCGTACTACTGCGTGGAGGTATTTCAAACCTGCGTGGAGATTTTTTTCAAACCTACGTGAAGTTTGTGCTGGTGCGTGAAGGTGCATATGACAATTGGTGTGTGAATTGTTTGTGCTGGTGCACGATGAGAATGTGTAATTAAGAATGTGGTGAATTTTTTTTTTATACATGTACAACAACCTGAAACACAGCAGATTTAATATTGATGGAAAATAAGCACAATAATAAAGTCAAATGATTCTGCTCTTCCTCTTAACATGTGAAGGAAATCTGAACACATAGATATACAGTGGTATCAAGATAGCCACACAGTTTGCCTTTTTTAGGGTTATGTTCGCCTACATATAAGATTGTCGGCAAGTTCTGCCGAATTGTCAATGAAATCTGCGTAGCAACGTGCTGGAGATTGAAATTGCTAGAGAATTCTGGAATAGCGTAAAATCGACTCCACCTAATGAATCCCTTGTGGATATATCACATAGATTGCACTAACTGACAATCACTTCCCCATCAATACCGTAATTTGCACAGCAAAAACAAAAAAAAAAGTTTATTTTTAAGAGCAAAGGCAGTAAGGCATAGGCGTTTGTTTTTTGAGATTAACTACTTTTCTTTAAAAGTTGGATTTGGAGATTGTTGTTTTTTGGTTGATACAAGATGGCGAAAAATCAGAGTGCCCGGTATCAAATTGAGAAGTTTAATTGCAAAAATAATTTCAAGATCTGGAAGGTGAAGATGTACAATTTGCTTGTCCAACATGGTGTGGCAAAGGCATTGTTGGGAAAATCCAAATAGCCTTACAACATCACAGAAAATGAGTGGGCCGAGATGGATGAAAGAGCAATAAGTGCTATTCGACTGTGTCTGGCTGATGATGTCCTGTTTAATATCGTGTCGGAGACAACAGCTGCTGGTTTGTGGATGAAACTGGAGAAACTGTACATGACCAAATCCTTAACCAATAGGATTCTCCTGAAGCGAAAATTGTACAGTTTGTGAATGAAGGAAGGTACATCGATTGCTGATCATTTAAATGCTTTTAATACTCTTCTGGTGCAATTACAAAGTATAGAAGTAAAAATTCAATCTGAGGATAAAGCTATTACTTTATTGTGCTCGTTTCCCGAGTCATGGGATCATTTTGTTACTTCTATAAGTCTTAGTTCATCAGAAACTATTGAGTTTGATGATGTAGTTGCATCTTTATTATCGGAAGAAACAAGGAGAAGGTTGCATTCAGAAACCTCTACATCAGGATCTATGATGGTTAGAGGTCATTCTAAAGAAAGACAGTCCAGTAGGCCGAGCAACTCACGTTCAAAGTCGAAAGGGAAGAAGAGTAAGGTAAAGTGTTGGTTTTGTGGCAAATCGGGGCATTTAAAGAAGGACTGCCGGAAGCGACAGCAACAAACTTCTAAAGAAGATTCTTCAACAGAGAAGAAGGAGGCAAATACGACAGATACAAGTTCGGCATCTGGTTCAGGTATGAGTGATGAAGTATTATCAGTTAATGTGTCAAATCATGATCAACATTGGTTGTTAGATTCCGGTGCATCAAACCATATGTGTATTCATAAAGAATGGTTTAAGACATATAAATCAATTAATGATGGAGTTGTGTACATGGGTAATGATGTAACA
>APFE031106077.1:27232-62636 GCA_000404065.3 Pinus taeda | reverse complement strand
TCCCTCCTTGATATCGAAAATGGTGGATCTTGTCTCTCTTGGACTTCACTTGGATTAGGAGTCACTCTAATGCCAATGAATTTGAATGGTGAGAGAGGATATTATGATCCCAAGCCGAGTTTAGGGAGTTAACGAGGTGGAAAAACACACTAGATTATCTTCTAATTGTCTCCATCGAGCCCCTGCCTCATAATAGGCTAAAGAATGCTTCCTTTTCTTGCAATTAAACCACATCAGGCCACATACTATGACAAACACCTTTTACTCCTCTTACTAAGAATAATATAACAAAAAAATTGAATTAATGTAAGAGAAGGATAGTTTTTAAGGCTAGAGGATGGAATAATAATCCTCAGAATGTACATATTGATGCGACTCATTATATAGGAAGATCAGAATTCTGTCAATGAGACAAAATGTAAACAATTTGCAGATTAATATAGTGAAATCATTAGGGGAATGAGAAAGAACAAGAAATGGTATGCTCACTTGAAGATACTTTATTTGGCGAAGTACAAGGATCTTTGGAAGAAGTTATACAAGACTTCAAGGGAGTAAACATGGCACTAGTTGTAAAAGAGGAAATGGCAACAGAAGAATGGAGAAAAAATATGAAAGAAACCTTGCATAAAGGTATGAGTTATTTAAGGAAAATATGTCATTTTAATAGAATATAAATTATGAAGTTATTGGAAGAGATAGACAAACAGTTTAAATATATGCAACAATGGACACATAGTTTTGTTGACAAGAAATATGAGGCACTGGAAGTGACAAGAACCATACGAATTCTTTGTGAAAGTAAACAATAGTGAATGAAGAATACTAGTGATAGCAGGACCAAATGGACATCTAAATCAAGGAGCTGAGAAAGCTAATGGTGAAGGTGATTGAAAGAAAGTATTTTACAAATAGAAGGAAACCTAACTACAGGTTGCAGTTAACTAAGCAAACCTACATTAACATGAAATGAGGACAACTAGAACACAAGATTTGGAAACCAAGGAACAAGAAGGAAACAATAGTAGGGATGCAATAGCATGACAAAGTTGTTGATTTAATGCAAGTCAAATTTTAGGATGGAGGAGGATTTCAACTAGTTAGGAGAGAACATGGTCAGGAGACCATGAAATTTTTTTCACCTTGGTAGTTTGATGTAGGAGCATGCTACTTCCAAGTCAAAATGTATTTTGACTAGAATAGGGATCTTTGATTTACTAAGGGAGTTGGTTCCTGAAATGTGTGAAATTGTTTAATTTAATGTATTTTCCTAATTCTGGAATAATTGTATATAAATAAATAAAGTGAGGGTTGATGTAATAAGATCTTTTCTAAATGAGAAATCTCGGGATTATTTGGGAGAGATAGAGAGATTTTAGAGTACGTTGTATTTCTTAGAGGGATTAGTGGATCTAGATCTAGAGATAAAATTTTATTAATGAAATTGTAGATCTGAAGTAATTCTAGTTGAGAACCCCTTCCTGTATATATTTTGCAAGCCAGAAAGGTGAGTGAAGGGGAGAGAGGAATACGAGGATAATAGAGAGGCATAGAGGCTCAAAGTGGCCTCATGGGCGAGAGGGCCAAATGATGTAGTTTGAAGCCAAGGGTTTTTTTAATTATTTGTATATAAGATAAAACCACTTTGTTTGAGTGTATTTAAGTGTTGATCCTCTATTTGTCATTCCTAAGCATTTTGTTTATGGAATATATCTTTTGAATATATATTTTCAAAGCAGTGTAGGTTGACCAAGGTCAATCTCGGGAGTGATTAGTGTAGAGAAATAACCCAAAGGAGTGCACATAGATCAGAACTCACATAATAAAGACATAGTTATCAAAGTTACGCAATAGAGGCGTAACAAAGGGCATAGCAGAATTGACGAGCTTGGGAGTGATAGCACTTTGGAGAAGCGAGAAGACAAGAACCCTTTGATTCTTCCCAAACTTGGTTGGGATCTCAAGATCAATGATCAACAAAGTGATCAAAATTGCAGTGAACGATCAGTGTGGCACAATGGACGAAGAATCAAAGTGAGCAGTAGAAACATTGGCACCCAAAGGAACTAAGACCGAGAGCACAACAAAGTTCTTGTTTTTGGGTATCAATGGAACTCTATCACTTAAGAGTGTTGGGTCATGGGACTTGATGGAGTCGCGAGAAACACTTCATAATGTTAGGACGGAAGGTCGAAAGCCAAGTTAAGTTTAAATATTGGAGAGATTCAGGCTCGTGGAACGAGGCTTATGTGTGAGGCGAATGGGGTAGAATAGATGTGTTCATGAATCATAAAGTGGAAGTGAGGAATGAGTGGGCCCTGCATGGAGGTTCCACACTGGTGGCATTTGTAAATGACTTTTCCCCATTGTACAGGCCAAAAGTATTGGTGGGAGGAGAGAGTGGGTCTTGTCTAAAGTTTCTATTGCTACGGGGTTGTTGTAAATACTTTTTTGATTGCAACGTTGTTGAGATTTTCTGTTTCACAAAGTAGGCAAAAATCTCTATTGTATGACAACAATAGGAATTTGTTGCTAGATTAGCTCCAGTTAGTTGGGAAAGTGTTAATGTTTCCTATATTTGTTGTGAGAGGATTTATGAGTTAGTTAGATTCTCTTGGCTATAAAATACATGGCCATACAGATATTGGAGTGTGAGAGTTTGTGAGGAAATTGATTATTTTGTAATCTCCTATTTGATAATAAAGAGTGTCGATGCCTATGTTTGGTGGACGTAGCCCGGATTGGTTGGGTGAACCACGTTAATTTTTGTGTCTTCTGTACATGATTTAATTGTTGTGTATATTTTTTTGTCTTCCGTGCATCGTTGGCTCTAACAAATGTTATCAGAGCATGTTGTAGGAGCGCGCAGTGGAGGAGTGACGGGCCCAAAGCCTGAACGGTTGAGCTGCATGATTGAGCCTGCGTGGAGTTGCATGATTGAGCTTGCCTGGTGGTGCGTATACTCCAATTAGCTACTGGTGTGTTGAATGGTGGTGCGTACTGCTGCATTGTTGGTGCGTACTACTGCGTATAGTTGATGGTGCGTACTACTGCGTGGAGGTATTTCAAACCTGCGTGGAGATTTTTTTCAAACCTACGTGAAGTTTGTGCTGGTGCGTGAAGGTGCATATGACAATTGGTGTGTGAATTGTTTGTGCTGGTGCACGATGAGAATGTGTAATTAAGAATGTGGTGAATTTTTTTTTTATACATGTACAACAACCTGAAACACAGCAGATTTAATATTGATGGAAAATAAGCACAATAATAAAGTCAAATGATTCTGCTCTTCCTCTTAACATGTGAAGGAAATCTGAACACATAGATATACAGTGGTATCAAGATAGCCACACAGTTTGCCTTTTTTAGGGTTATGTTCGCCTACATATAAGATTGTCGGCAAGTTCTGCCGAATTGTCAATGAAATCTGCGTAGCAACGTGCTGGAGATTGAAATTGCTAGAGAATTCTGGAATAGCGTAAAATCGACTCCACCTAATGAATCCCTTGTGGATATATCACATAGATTGCACTAACTGACAATCACTTCCCCATCAATACCGTAATTTGCACAGCAAAAACAAAAAAAAAAGTTTATTTTTAAGAGCAAAGGCAGTAAGGCATAGGCGTTTGTTTTTTGAGATTAACTACTTTTCTTTAAAAGTTGGATTTGGAGATTGTTGTTTTTTGGTTGATACAAGATGGCGAAAAATCAGAGTGCCCGGTATCAAATTGAGAAGTTTAATTGCAAAAATAATTTCAAGATCTGGAAGGTGAAGATGTACAATTTGCTTGTCCAACATGGTGTGGCAAAGGCATTGTTGGGAAAATCCAAATAGCCTTACAACATCACAGAAAATGAGTGGGCCGAGATGGATGAAAGAGCAATAAGTGCTATTCGACTGTGTCTGGCTGATGATGTCCTGTTTAATATCGTGTCGGAGACAACAGCTGCTGGTTTGTGGATGAAACTGGAGAAACTGTACATGACCAAATCCTTAACCAATAGGATTCTCTGAAAGCGAAAATTGTACATTGTGGAATGAAAGGAAGGTACATCGATTGCTGATCATTTAAATCCTTTTAATACTCTTCTGGTGCAATTACAAAGTATAGAAGTAAAATTCAATCTGAGGATAAAGCTATTACTTTATTGTGCTCGTTTCCCGAGTCATGGGATCAATTTGTTACTTCTATAAGTCTTAGTTCATCAGAAACTATTGAGTTTGATGATGTAGTTGCATCTTTATTATCGGAAGAAACAAGGAGAAGGTCGCATTCAGAAACCTCTACATCTGAAGCTATGATGGTTAGAGGTCGTTCAAAAGAAAGACGCTCCAGTAGGCCGAGCGACTCACGTTCAAAGTCGAAAGGGAATAAGGGTAAGGTAAAGTGTTGGTTTTGTGGCAAATCAGGACATTTAAAGAAGGTCTGCTGGAAGCGACAACAACAAACTTCTAAAGCAGATTCTTCGACAGAGAAGAAGGAGGAAAATACGACAGATATAGGTTCAGCATCTGGTTCAGGTATCAGTGATGAAGTATTATCATTTAATGTGTCAAATCATGATCAACATTGGTTGTTAGATTCCGCTGCATCAAACCACATGTGTATTCATAAAGAATGGTTTAAGACATATAAATCAATTAATGGTGGAGTTGTGTACATGGGTAATGATGTAACATGTAATATTGTGGGGATTGGGAGTATATAACTGCAAATGTTTGATGGAACAACTAAAATGTTAACTGACGTGAGGCATGTACCAGATTTAAGGAAAAATTTGATTTCATTAGGAGCACTTGATTCAAATGGATATAAAACTGTAATTCAAGGTGGAGTAATGAAAATTTACAAAGGTATTTTACTAGTTATGAAAGCTAAGAAGGTGGGAAATCTATTTCAGTTAGAAGGAGGTACAGGGTCAGATTATGTGCATACGGTGTCTGAACATGACAGTAGTTCCATTCACTTATGGCATCAAAGATTGGGGCATATGAGTGAAAGAGGGTTAAAAATTTTGGCTGGTCGCAAGTTACTCCCAAATCTAAAGTCTGGAAAGTTAGATTTCTATAAGCTTTGTCTGTTTGGAAAACAAAGTAAACAAAAGTTTAAAACAGGCAAACATACTAGTAAAGGAATACTCGACTATATCCACTCAGATGTCTGGGGTCGAGCCCCTACAACATCATATGGTGGCTCGTCATATTTTGTATCGTTTATTGATGACTTTTTTAGGAAAGTGTGGGTCTACATGCCGGAAAGGAAGTCTGATGTTTTTTCAGTTTTCAAGCAGTTTAGAGCATTGGTAGAAAACAACACTAGTAGAACAATAAAATGTTTAAGAGCTGACAATGGTGGTGAGTTTACTTCCAAGGAGTTTGACAGCTATTGCAAGGATGCAGGGATTGAGAGACATAAGACCACGGTTTATACTCCTCAGTAAAATGGAGTTGCTGAACGCATGAATATGACTCTTCTAGAGAGAGCAAGGAGTATGCTAAGTAACACCGGGTTGCAAAAGGAGTTATGGACGGAAGCGGTGGCAACAACTTGTTATGTGATAAACCAATCTCCATCAACGGCGGTAGGCTACAAGACTCCTCAAGAGGTATGGCAAGGTCACCCTTGTGACTATTCTAAACTCAGAGTGTTTGGTTGTGATGCATATGCTCTAGTGCCTAAACATCAGTGAACTAAATTAGATCCAAAGTCTAAAAGGTATATCTTTGTTGGGTATGATGTTGGAACAAAGGGATATAGATTGTGGGATCCTACTACCCGCAAAATCATCATCAACAGAGATGTAAAGCTTAATGAATCCTCTCTTATACAGTTAGATGTAGATAGTAGATTGAAACATGATGATGTATCTGACTTTCAGCACATTTAGTTTGATAGCATTTCTAATGATAGTCATGACGACCATAGTTCAGATACTTGTCATGAACAGGTTTCAGAATTAGAACATGAACAAGGTTCAGGTATAGATCATGAACAGGTGTCTGATACTGCTCATCAAGAAGTTCCTACAGATGGTAGTCAGCTAATCGAGGAAGCGCCAAAATCATCCTTTAGGAGGTCGACAAGAATTAAACAACCACCAAGAAGGTATGATGATTATGTTACTTCAGTCGCATTTACTACTAATGTCGATGAACCTCTGTGCTATTAGGAAGCAATAGAAGGTTCGAAAAGTGACAAGTGGAAAGCAACCATGAAGGACGAAATGATGGCCTTAGGTAAGAATGGCACATGGGATCTGGTTGAGCTTCCGAAAGATAGGAAAACTGTGGGGTGTAAATGGGTTTTCAAGCTGAAACGGGTTGTGAATGATACAGAAGATAGGTACAAAGCGAGGCTGGTTGCAAAAGGGTTCTCCCAGAAAGCTGGCATTGACTTTCATGAGATTTTTTCACCAATTGTTAAAATAGTTTCAATTAGAATTGTGTTAGCATTAGTGCCTTTACTTGATTTAGAGTTGCAGCAATTAGATGTTAAGATTGCATTTCTACATGTAGAATTAGATGAGGAAATTTATATGGAACAATCAGAAGGGTTTGTTCAGCATCACAATGAGAAATTTGTCTGCAGGCTCAAGAAGTCATTATATGGTCTGAAGCACACGCCTCGGCAGTGGTATAAAAAGTTTGATTCTTTCATGTTGAGTCAAAAATATGTTAGAAGTGAATATGATCATTGTGTTTATTTTAAGCAATTAAATAATGGAATATTCATTATCTTAGTATTGTATGTTGACGATATGCTTTTAGCAAGAAAAAACATAGAAGAAATCAACATGTTGAAGGCTCAGATGGCAAGGACATTTGATATGAAAGATCTAGGAGCAGAAAGACAGATTTTGGGCATGGAGATTTTCAGAGACAGGAGTAATGGTAAGCTATGGCTATCACAATAGAAGTATATTGAGAAAATACTTTTGAGATTTGGTATGAACAATGTGAAGCCTGTGTCAGTCCCTTTCGCTTCCCATTTCAAGCTTTCTTCGAGTTTATGTCCTAATACAGATGAAGAAAATGATTATATGTCTCGAATTCCATATGCCAATTTAGTAGCGTGTTTAATATATGCGATGGTTTGTAGTCGACCAAATATTTCACATGCAGTTGGCGTTGTGAGCACGTATATGGAAAATCCGGGTAAAGAACACTCGTCAGCAGTGAAATGGGTGCTTCGGTATTTGAGAGGCACAAGTAGTTATTGTATCACTTACAATAAGAGTAGTGAATTTGTTTGCGGGTATGTTGATTCTGATTTTGCAGGTGATGTGGATAAGAGAAGGTCAACTTCAGAGTATGTCTTTACTCTTGCAGGTGGAGCTATCAGCTGGATGTCAAAGCTACAGAACATTGTTGCTTTATCCACTACTGAGGCAGAATACATTGCTGCTTCTCATGGTTGCAAAGAAGCGATTTGGTTGAAAGGTTTGTTTGGTCAATTTGGTAGGTTGCAGGACAACATCAAGTTATTTTGTGATAGTCAAAGTGAAATACATTTGGCTAAGAATCCGGCCTATCATAGTAAATCAAAGCATATACCAATCAAGTACCATTTTGTAAGAGAGGTTATCACTGAAAGGGGCATCTCTCTTGAAAAGGTGCATACAAAGGAGAATTGTGCACGCATGTTCACGAAACCAGTTTTGTTAGAGAAGCTATGTTGGTGTTTGGCTTCTCTTGGCTTGCAAAAAACATAAAATAATAAACAAATAGGGTATGAGGCTAATTGTTGTCAAGGTGGAGATTGTTGAGATTTTCTGTTTCACAAAGTAGGCAAAAATCTCTAATGTGTGACAACAATAGGAATTTGTTGCTAGATTAGCGAGTTAGTTGGGAAAGAGTTAATGTATCCTATATTTGTTGTGAGAGGATTTATGAGTTAGTTAGATTCTCTTGGCTATAAAATACATGCCCGTACAGATATTGGAGTGTGAGAGTTTGTGAGGAAATTGATTATTTTGTAATCTCCTGTTTGATAATAAAGATTGCGGATGCGTATGTTTGGTGGACATAGCCCAGATTGGTTGGGTGAACCACATTAATTTTTTGTGTCTTATGTACATGATTTAATTGCTGTGTATATTTTTTTCTCTGCTGCACACCGTTGGTTCTAAAAGACGTTTTATTTAACTCGGCTCATGTGGGGGCAGCAAACCAAGCATTAAATTAAAGTGAGCCTTGTGTGGGTTAAAGAACAAGCAACCTTGATTTGATAGTGGGCTAGCCCATAAGCTTAAGCCTAGAAGTTTCTTCCGTGACCCTTTCATTCATCGGTCAAGCTTTGAGATGTAGGTGTTACTACAAATGGTCATAAGGACTTTCCAAAGCAACAAGTATAAAGGAGGCATGAAATGAGAATGGCACTAAGAGGAAGGTACAAGAGGGCAAGTATTAGTATTATTAGGGCATATATTTTTTAATTTGTGTCCTGAATTTGCATAAGGGTTGCATAAGGGTCGAGACGATATAGAGGAGTCATTGATGATTTTAAAGGAAAGGGGTTGTATGTGTAACTCTTTCTGCTCCTCTCACCATTTATTTAAATCTCCCACTGTATTATATATAAAGGGATCAAAATTAAACTGCATCAAAAAGAATAGCTCCATCGTGCAGAAATACATAAAAATGAATGTGATTTGGCTCCTTCGTGCAGAAACACATAAAGATGAATGTGATTGGTTGGACTACAAAGAATATAGTTCGAAAGTTATGTCTGGTCCTATTGATATAAACAAAACTGGCAAAAGATGAATATGATTTGGCTCGATTAAAGAAGATTTGTTGGAGAGTTGCATTTGTCATCCGAGAAGGAATATAGGAATATTAAAAGAAGACACCCTCCTGTCACATAGCTTTTGTTCAATCAATTTGAGCTCCAGGATTACGCAGCTCGATGGTCGTCTTGCGTCTCTTCCTCATATATCGTACATTTCAGGATAAGGACGGAATTGCACGGTGTGCACCTTTATGTCAATGGATCACACAGAAAACAAGAGAAAATAAGATCATGAGGTCCAGACTTTATTAGAAGTCAATGCATTCTTCTCGAACAAATTCTCTTATGCCGATACTTGGAGAACCTTCTTTTCACCTGCAGCTCGATTCCTTGCTTTGCATGCGCCCTTATAAAATCGACCCCGACAGTCGGTTTTTGCTTGTGCCATTGACTGTAACGGCGGTATATGGATGGAAAATACGACAACACAGCACGTCAGAAATCGTTCTAACTTGTTTAATGCTCCGGGAGTTCTCCCAAACACTTCGGTGAAGAGCTATCTAGGGTAATTCCCAGAAGTGTTTGGGGGTACTCTGGGAATCGTTGAACTCTACCTTGGCGAATTGAATTCGTCTCTTTCTATTCGAGGTATATGTATTAGTGTTGAATACTGATGCCATGCTTTTATTTCTTTGGATATTGATCGTGTTAGTACATATTGCTCCATCCGTATAACTATATACAGTTCTTACTGTCCGCCACTAATACTTGTATGCTTGACAAATGTAAATGCAATAAGCTGTATTTTTTAATTCATTATATTAATGGTGATGCAGCAAGAAAGTCAGTGATTGTTTACAATTTTCCATCTCTGTTACATAAAAATAATATAATATTCAAAGAAAAAGATAAAAAATGGTGAAACGATTATTGGGCATTGTGTGCCGGGCAAATTAAGGGAAGTTTTTATTTTCACTTCTATTAGTACATTAATGCGTCTTGATATGCGTTTTCCATAGCTAAATATAACACCCGCACGGTGATGACTTAAAAAAAGACGTGTTATATCTGGCTATCGAAGACGCATGTCAAAGCGCATTAATGGACTAATAAAAATGGAATTAGGAACTTCCCAAATTAACAAACCTGGCTTTTCCACTCACCAAAGTCAGTTTTGTGGAGGACGGTACTTATGGTTGATAATTTAACTGTGGATATTGGTCAGGTGCAATTGAAAGAGGAATATCACAGGATAAAAAAAACGGATGAGTTGGTCACAATTTTTTTTGTGGAACAATGGCTTATATTTAAACATGGCACATACCCATTTTTTTTTCGGGACTGTTAATCCATGTGGCTGTCGCATGTTTTGTGGAGGACGGTACTTATGTTTGATAATTTAACTGTGGATTTTGGTCAGGTAAAATTGAAAGAGGAATATCACGTGATAAAACAAACGGATGAGTTAGGTCACAATTTTTTTGTGGAACAATGGCTTATATTTAAACATGGCACATATCCATTCTTTTTTCGGGACTGTTAATCCATGTAGCTGTCGCATTCGGTTTCATTATTTCCATGGGATATAATTTGTAAATTATTCAAACTAATGCCTTATTGGGTTCTTCCCTTGACTTGATTTAAAAAAAATATTTTACTGAGTTACTTCATACTTCGGAAGAAGCTTTGCCCAAATTTATAAAGAAGATTTGCCCAAATTTATAGGAAATGTATAAAGCTACAATAATATAATATTAAAAATAAAAATATACTGAATTAAAAACAAACAATAATATATATAAGTATATTATAAATCAAAATATTTAATAACTTCAATATTATAATGTAAATCAAAATGAAAATAAAAAAAATCATAAATGTGTCACAAATTAAAATAAAAGTGCAGTCCAGGGTGAAACTAGTTGCATCTGGAGACTGCCAAGTAGGACTGCTCTCTACCATTGATCATAAAATCAGAAATAAATAAGATTACATTCAATTTAGGGAGATCAAAACTTTTTCTAGGAACTAGTTCTGAACTAAGACACACTCACAACCATGAAACAAACTTTCTCCATTAATTTCAACTCTCCCCTTTAATGAAGAAAGGATTCACTTGCACAGCTAATATCTTGCTAAACAATTCAAATTTGATCTTCCCAAGAGGTTTGGTGAAGAAATGAGTTGCATTTTGACAGGTGTTATAATATTCAAGAAAAATTTCTTTCGACTAAATCTTTTCTCTAACAAAATGAAATTGAGTATCTATATGTTTTGTGTTTTTATGAAAAACAAGATTTTTTGCGAGCTTGATTGAACTTTGGTTCTCGCATTTAATCATTGTAGCATCCTTTTTTTCTTCTCCTGCGTCATGAAGAAGTCTTCTCAACCAAATTGCTTCATAAGTGGTTTCACATACTGCTTGATACTCTGGTTATGTTGATGATAACTGCTCCAAGAAATGATTCTGGATCCAATATTGAAAGGATACCCATATATAGATCTTCTATTGTCCAGATTTCCAGCCCAATCAGAATCTCAATAGCCTATTAGTTTAACATCAAAAGAATCAGTATAATTAATGCTAAAATTTATGGTTCCTTGAAGATACCTTAGGGCACCTTTTGATGTCATCAAATGATTTTGAAGAGGTTTATCATAAAATGACTGAACACACTGACTGAATATGTTAGGCCATTGTAGTCAAATAAATCAAACTTCAAACCAGTTGTTTGTACAGTGTAGCATCCACCTATTTAGAACCATCATCACTTTGAAATTTAACATTTTGGTGTATAGGTACTGAAGCATCTTCAAACTGATCCATTCTGAATTTATTCAACTATTCACTGACATACTTTCCTTGAATAACAAATGTATGGTCAGTAACCCTCGAGAATTCAAGATCCAAATAATAATGCAATTATCCAAGGTCCTTCATTTCAAATACTTGTGACATATGCACTTTAATTTCTTCAACCAATTCATCAGAATTTCCAGTAATAATTAAATCATCAACATATAATGAAATCAACACAATCTGCCCCTTGGAATCAAATATGGTATACAAATTTGGATCATTTTTTCTTCTCTTATAACCATGTTGTAAGAAGAAAGAGTCTATTTTCTCATACCAAGATCTGAGACCCTATTTCAGCCCATACAATGCCTTTTTTAATTTACAGACCAAGTGGTCTTGCCCCTTTTTAACGAACCCTTCACGTTGTGTTAAATATACTTCTTCCTTCAAATATCCATTTAGAAAAGCAGATTTTACATCTAACTGCTGTAAACTACAATGGTACTTTGTAGCTAGAGATATTAACATCCTAATAGTTTTTAACTTAGCTACAGGAGAAAAAGTCTCCCCATAATCAATTTCTTCTTTCTATGAGTACCCTTTGGCCACCAATCTAGCTTTATATTTGTCTACACTACCATTTGATTTGAACTTAGGTTTATATAGTAATTGAAAACCTATGGGCTCTTTTCTTTTGGTAGTTCAACTAATTCCCAGGATTTATTTTTAATTATGGACTCATACTCTTCTTTCATAGTTGACCTCTATTCATCATATTGATTTTCTTCATTATAATTCATGAGCTCAACAACATTTAAAACACTAGTCATAAGAGCATAATTTTTGTATTGTGCAGGTAAGTGACTCTGTCGTCCTGATCTCCAGTGTGGCGGGCTTGCGTCAATTTTGTCCTATGTGATTTCTTTCTCACCTTTGAATGGACTTCGACTGTTGAATGTATCTATATCACTAGATTCCTCTTTCTCTTGTTGTTGTTGTTGTAAATGAATGTCCTTGGCTTCATCATTGTTTTCATCAATCACTAAAGGCATGTGCCACTCCTCACAACCTTTTTCCTTATTCCCTTCATCAACTTGTTCATGGAAGATAATATCTCTACTCGCAAATCCCTTGTCAGTAGATGGATTAAACATCCTATATACTTTGAAATCATAATATTACCTTGCAAATATGCATTTGATAATTTTATCATCCAATTTCTTCCTATTTTCCTTAGGAATGTGTGCAAAATATCTAGAACTAGATACTCTAAAGTGATGGACTTCACTTTTAAAACAGACAAAGCCTCAAATGGAGCCCTGAGATCAAGACACCTAATTTGAATTATGTTCTTCAAGTAAATTGTAGTACTAATTGCTTCTGTCCAAAAACCATTAGATAGGTTCTTACCTTTAATCATTTTATGTGTGCACTTCACCAGAGTTATTTTATTTATTTATGGAACCCCATTCCGTTATGGAGTGTGGGGTACTGCAAATTTTTGTGCTATTCCATGATCTCTGCAATATTTGATGAAGTTTCCAAGTCTATATTCTCCCCCTTGATTTGAGTGGAGGATTTTAATGACCTTCCATGTATGATTTTGAACCACATTTCTAAATTCTTTAAAGTACTCGAAAGCATCATTTTTCCTTGTAAGAAAGTATACTTAGGATACCTTGTGCAGTCATCAATAAATGACAAGAAATAGTAAGCTTCACCTAAGGACCTTGTCTGCATAGGCCGACAAATAGGAGTATCCACAAGTTTAAGTATATCTTTCTTTCTCCTATTTAATCTAGAAGGAAATTCATCCCTGTGCATTTTTCCAAGTGCATAACCTTCACAATCAATATGTTCATTTCTTAAAATAGGAAGTCCATCAACCATACCTTGTTTCTGCAATAGCAATAAGTCATGAAGGTTGATGTTACCAAACCTTTCATGCCAAATATTCTTTGTTGTCATAGTCGTTTAAGTTAAAGCTTGATATGGCATGCTTGTAACATTATAAGCCTCCAAGTCTCACTCCTGATGCAACCATCTTCTGGTGATCCAACAAATCCTTTACAACACAGTAAGTTTTGAAAAATTCTACCTTTAAATTCTCATCTATAATCATGGAGACAAAGATAAAATTATTTTTAATACCAGACACATACATGAAATTATGGATGTGCCTAATATTACCACTAGACAATATCATAGGGATATCTCTACACTCTTTAATTTGGTATGCTCTATCATCTCTTAGGTAGATGTTAGCACCATTGTTTGTCTCCTTAAAATTTTCATACTAGTGTTTATTACATGTCATATGAGTGGAAGCTCTAGAATCCACAAACCAAGTTCTAGCCTTATCGGTCTCATAAAAAAGAGTAGCATCATACACAAATAATTTAAGATCATGATTTAGATCTTTTCTAGCAAAATGCCACGTATGCCTCTTTTGTTTATGTTTGTTTTCATCATTCTTATTTTTATAATAGTCTCTAGCAATATGACCAATTCCGCCACAGTAAAAACACTTAATTTCTAAATCATTTTTAGTGGATGACATACGTTGAAATAGATTTTTCTAATATCAACCACTGATTCTATGTCCTCCTCATGGTTTCCCTTTGAAGAATTTCTTCTTTGCCACCAATGCCAAATCCTCATTCCGAGGCTTCAGATTCTTACGTCTCTCTTCTTCATGTATCAAAATCCCTATCAAATCTTCAAAGGTGGGAGCTTTCTCCCTTGCTACAAGCCCTGTAATAAAAATTTGATAATCCTCTTTCATGCCATTTAAGGTAATTGTGACAAGATCAATGTTGGATACTTTCTCCCCTATGTCACCTGAAGTGTCTCTCAGTTCTTTAATCTATGAGATGAATGCAACAACATATTCATTCTCTTCCATTCTAATGGAGAGAATCTTACTCTTCAGGAACAACACACGATTTATATTTTTCGTTTCATACAAATCCTTCAGCGCCACCCCAACCTCATTGGCAGTTTTGCAGTCTCGAATATGAGGGGTTATGTTGTCTTTTACCGACATCTTCAACAACACCTTCACTTTATTTTCTCTCTTTTCCCAATCTTGAATTCATGTGTTTTTCGAACCGCCAATTGCAATAAACTTTTCTTCCTCTCCATTTGCAATTTTCCACGCACTAGAACTCTCAAGCAATGCCTACAACTTGAAATTCTAGTTCACGTAATATGATCCATTGATCTTATTTCTCTCATTAATTTTGTCTCTGCAATGTGATAATTCATTGTGAAAAAACAATTTCAATAGTTTCTTACTTTTAATTCACGAGCACCACCAATAGCTTGTCTGATCAATAGATCAACAACTCCAATAAAAGATCCACTAGTTCAATCTATAGATCTAGTAATCTAACAACTGATTTATGGATCCAACATGAGATCCTCTAACAAATGATCTATGGATCTAACACAATATCCTCCAATGGAGATCTATGGATTCGATTCCAGATCCTCCAACAAGCGATCTACGATCTAACTCCAGATCCTCCAACAGCTCCAGATTTTGATTTTGTGGATCGAACTCCAGACAGATGACCTTTAATATACAAAAAAGTGCTAGACAGGACCACCAACATTGGAACATATGGTCTCAGGCTACCTCTAACATGCAAAAAACACCAGCATCAGTTCACCTTGCTACAAGTTATGCTGAAGAAAATTCCTATAATTTTTCGCTATGAGAAAATGAGTAGCATTAACCAACAACGTTGATCATAACACTTTACCTATGTACTACCAGCACTCATCAACACGACGTCTCTTTTTTGGGGGCACACTGATCAAGTTTATTTAGAAAAAACATACCTTTGTCACAAAAAAATAAATTGTACCAACATACCTCTCACATGCAATCTTCAATTCGAGCCTGTCCCTGTGTAATTACTCTTGCGATCCTCTGTGGCCTCCAACAATAGCTTCACCTATGCTCTGATACCAAGATAAGAAAATGGAAAGACAAATTAGAGTGAAACTTGCAAATGAAACTTGCAGCTCACAGGTGAGACGAGCTACACCTTAAGCCTGCCCAAGCAGTACTACCTCTCTCTTCAATTGATCATTAAATCATAAATAAATAATATTACATTCAACTTAGGGAGATCACTATATCTCCTAGAAAATAGGAACTACGTCTAAACTAAGACACACACACAACCAGGAAATGAACTTTCTCCATTAATTTCAACTTTATTCAATTATATAATTATAAACATAATATGTCTTCTATGAAATTGACATCAACCAAAATGGGCATATGCTACACTCGAGTCTAGAAGTAAGAAAGTTGAAACTTCATATATGAAGAGTTCAAGTATGACAAATTATTTGCTTCGAATGTTCACTTATTACAGGCTTCCAACATTGCATTGTGTTGTGCCTCAAAACATGTGCATTTTATAATCCCATGATTCTTCTTTCATGTAATGTCAAAATGGTCAACTACCCTATGATAGTGGCCCCTAAATATCATTCCACGTAAGTTTTAAGAGCATGCATTTTCATTGTCTAGCTTGGTAACAAGTTGCTAGAATGCTTTGTTATTTGGCATCCATTCGATCAAATTTGAAAGAAATTTGAAAATAGTAAATATTTAATTATTAATAACATAAATATAAATAAATTTCTTTCGGAATAATCGCATCATTAGGATTTGGTTAATGATGTGATTATTTCGAAAGACATTTCTCGACAATATGGATCACAAAAGTCTGATATCTAACATAAATATAATTGATAATTCAAATTTTTTAAGTTGTCTAGCACCCAATAATCTACATTGTAGAGTTGCTTAGAAGTTATAACATAATCATGACATTTATGATTTATCAAAGTTGATAATTATCAATATCAATTATTAAATTATTAAACTATATTTGCCAAATTGAATTTTTAAATGATCCACGAGACAACCATGAAAATTTAAAACTAAAATTAAAATCCTCTTGGATGATATTGATGTTCATACCAGAAAAAAGGCAAAATCCTAAAGTAGAACATAATTCAAAATTCCCAAGAGACAAAATATAGCAATGAAAATACAAAATCTTAAGATGGTCATAAAGTATGATCTTCAGCATCAAGGAAATCCATATAAGCTTGGGCCTCACTAGATACTATATCAACACCACCACCACCATCATCATCACTAGATGCAACAATACCATCTAAAGGTATGTCAACCAATATTGTGTTTGGTAAAGGACTGTCATCGTCACCCTCAATTTGGTCAACATCTTCAGCATTCACATCCCATCGTGCAATGGGTCCTTCAAATATTTAGTAGCTTCCTTGAACAATGCCAAAGACTACTATGCACATAAACAAGTTTCTCCTCTCTCTTAGAGGTAAGTATATTCCTCTTAACATAGTGGATGAAACTATAAATGAATTGATTCCTTTCAACAGTTGAGGAACTAGCAACTTAAGATAACAAACGTGAATAAAGATTTCGCAGCTTTGGGACCTAGCCCCCATACATTCTCCACCATCCAAGGGCTTTCTTCTAGGAATAATGCTTAATGTCCCTGCTTGAATCTTGGCTGAATTGAGGAGCGGTTAAATAAATTTCTCTTGTATCGCACTTGCGTCATCAACAATTTACATCTTAGTTACAACATTAAAAAACACTTGTTTTACCTCTTTATCATCAATAAAAATAATTCTATTTGGTCTTTCCATATACCACTTTGGATTAAGGGCATATGTAGCCATGTGAAGGGAGATATTGAGTTTACTCCTTATTTTCCCTATGAGTTTATGGATTTCATGGAAAAACTCCAAATAAGGGTTTCTCTGGTGAATGATGTGTTTTACCTTTGCCGCCATGGTATCAATAGATTCATATATTTCTCCAAGAGCAGGACAATTTGAATCAACATACTTGATCAACACCACAATTGGAGCTATGAAAGAGAAAACATATCTATAATCAGCGCACTAATCTTGACTAAGAAGCATTTCTCTTATCCTCTTGACTTCAGCTGACTTTGATTCAGTCCATGCATTTCACTCTAAATAAACAACAATGGCTGGTAAAGGTGCATAGACCTCAACCATGCGCTCAACAAAAATAAAGTACGTGGAATATATTTTTTCCACAGGTTTTACAAAAGGCTTCTTTGAATACATAATGTAAACTTTAAAGGAAGCATGGTGGTCGCAAATGAACATTTGTGCCTCCTTCGCATATAAAATTATTTTTGCATTTCAATATATTTTCCAATGTATTTTAAGACATTTTTAAGGCCATGTACACAATAAGGAGTCCAAAATATATGCATGCATTGACTTTTGATCATCAATCTTGCTGCTCTAAAAATAGTTGTTGCATCTCTGATGACATGTACCACATTTGAAGGACCAACCTCATCAATTTCATCCTTCAACTTTTCAAACATGAAAGTAGCATCCTTATTTTTTCCACTACAATTAGTTTCTTTTAAAAAATAGGGCCCTTCTAATGATGTAACAATAACATTCCACAAAGGTCTTTACTGAATATTTTTCCAACTATCCATGACAATTGAACAACCTGAATGAATCCAAGATTGTTTTAGGTCCTCCATAAGTCCATGAATTGTCGCCCCTTTATCTAACAATGAAGTCCTCATTTTGTTGTAACCCGGGGTTGCATATCCTGTCCCTCAAGCGGTGATTCTTTTCACCATTTCTTTATAGTATAGTGAATGAGTGGAATTAAATGTGAAAGAGCCCCTCGTTAAAATTTCATGTAACAAAAATTAATAAAGGAAAAATAAGACCATGGTTAAGGGAAACGTATTCCAAGTTGAATGTTGGGAAAATATATCCTCGTGGCCATCACTGGATGTGTTTATGGCCAAGGGAAATTGACAAAAGGAAATGGCTAAGGCATTAAAAAGGAAAAATGTATTTTGGCACATTTATTTATGAAAATAAAGGAAAATAGGAAGAAGGGAAGGTGAAAGGTCATAGGTTACATGTGAGGAGAAAAATGAAGGAAAATAATGGAAATTGAAGAAAATAGAGGCCTCTTTGATAAAAGGGCTTATGAGCATCAGTTGACAAGATTTTTCTCAGGCTTGGTTAGTGTAGCTTTTGGTCAGTTCAAGTTTGGAGCTCTCTCGTTATTCTCTCTCTCTCTCACTCACTCTTGGACACTTAAAGTTTTCCTGGAGCTCTCTAGCTTTGCAGCAACGAAAGGAAAAGTAAGCAAAGGAAGGACAAGGAAAGGAAAGGTCAAGCAACGACGAGTCAGATCAGGTAGCCTTAGTAGGAATACTTGCAGGTAACACATTGCATGTGTGATTTCCTAGTTGGTTTTTACATGCATGGCTTTGCATATTGGTATATGGTTATCTTGTTGTTGGTGGCATGGTTTTGTCAAGTTATGATAGTGGTTTTCATCATTTCCTTTCCTTTTTCTAGATAGCCATGGCGTGATGGGGTTGTTTTCTTAGTTTTGATATTTGGAATTCTTGGATGGTTTCGGAATCCGAGGCGGAGGTGGTCTCAAAAAATTTCCTAGAGGCCTAGGGATCCCTTGACTTCTTTTGGTTGGATACATGATAAATCTCGAGGGTGGTGTCTCCATTTAGGGCCTAGTGATTTGATGTGGATTGTAGTAAATCCTGAGAGACCAAGAAATGGAAAAGTCCTCAAGGATAGTGATGACATTAGGAGGCATTCCAAGCTCGGTTTGGTTTTGTGATCTCAATGCTAGTTTTGGTGAGATCATCGTTTGGTGAGGCTGGAGTTGGTTTAATCTATGGATTCCCTTACTTGTTTTTAGATTGGTTTATCCATGAGATCCCACATTCATGCTTGGAATATGGCATGGGAGGGACTGGTTGAAAGAAAGATTCGGTTCAATCATGTCTATGGTGAGGTGGTACATGGAAGTCTCAAACCTGGATGGCTCTTGCCTAAGCTAAGTTCTCTTGATTTTGTACTTGTTATTATGTGCCCTTAATGGTTGTTGTCTCATTGTTATTAGCATGGTTTAATGCTGGTTATGAGCATGGTTATGTGATTGGTTTTAGTCATGGTTATTTCTTGTATTTACTCAATGTAAATGAAAGGATAATGGATGCAAGACCTAATTTGATGTCAAAACAGTTAAGGGAAGAGGGTGTTGATGCTTCTCTTTTAGTCTCATATCAGTTATTAGTCATTTATGCTCTGCATATGTTGTACATTGCATTAATTCCATGTGTTTCATAGAATATGAGTCTGAGTTGGGGATGGTCGGATCTAGTCCTGGAGTCAATTTTTTATTTGTAAGCCTTGTTGTCATGTAAATTATGGATTCTGAAAGCTATAAGGGTTTCTGGGAAGCCACTTGGATTATGGGCTTTAAAAGTGGCACAAATCCCAAAGTCATAGGCATAGGCATATGGAGAAAAGTGCGGAGACATACCCATGCCTTACTATGGGAGTGTCAGGAGCCTCCCAGAACCACCCTTGTCCATATCTAGGAGGTGTCTAGGGGTTTAATGGTCTAAAAATCAATGGGACTCAGAGAATAGTCATGGGGAATGACTGGGATGCATTCTAGGAGTCCTGTAGCAGGTGTAGAAGGTATGGTATGGTTTGTTTCCATTGATTCCACTTCCTTAACTAACACATAGGGAGCTGAACCATATCATAGTAAATTATCGTCAAATGTTTACCCTAGTTGGGTAGTTACTTGGGTAGATGTGGGAGGAGGGCATTACAAAGTGGTATAAGAGAGGGGTGTGCTCTCCTTGGGTCATATCTGATACGACATAGTTGTATCGGAGCATGGTTCAACACTTGGACCGAATGGGTAGAATGTTCTTATCATGCATGCATGTAGGCTGTATATGTGATGGTTATGTATGCATGGTAGTGGTCATTGTCATAGTCAATGTGTTTCCATGTATGAATTTATGATGTTGTTGTCGATATGTGTTTGTCATTGATGCATGTGAGTTGAATATGCATTTTATATGCATGACAGTGTCTATAGGTTGTTGTGCATGCATAATAGGGTAGATATGAATTGTGAGGTCATTTTCTATAGTTATGTCATCATGATTATTTCGCTATGTTGTGATGCTAATGTGTTGGCTGAGATAGAGTAGGAGATGCAAATCACTAGAGTGAGTTTGCAATGCTAGACTTTTGGGTAAGAGAATATCATGACACATGTATTGTGTATTTGGCATGCAAGTATGTTAGTTAATGTATTGTTATATCCATTACGGTTATACATGTTTTCCATTTTATTTTTGTTTTGGTTACATGCATGGTAGATGCTAGTGAATCAGTGTGGTCATATGCACATGTCTCAAATGGTTATGAATGATAGTAACTTGTTGTTATATCCTTTGTTGTTGTTGTTTTATATTAGTTAACTTGCTGATTGTGATATATGTTAACTTGTTCTTGTTATATGATGATTATCTTGATGATTAGGTTATATGTTGTTGATGATCATGATATATAACTTGTTGTTTTTATATGCTATTAAGTTGATGATTAACATTATTACATTAAGATCTTGATGTTATATGTATCATGCTAAATTGGATTGGCCTATGCAGATAGTTAGGGTTATGACATTAAAGTATGAGTTTGACTATGCCATCTATTTGATCTTTGAGTGTTTGATTGTGTCATCTAGTTGATCTATTTAACATGGTATGTTTGTGAGTTGGTTGAATGTTTGATTAATTGCATAATATGACTATGTGTATGTAAGATTTTTCAAAGGAATGGTATTGTTTTGAAATGGTTTTACTCACACATATGTGTTGAGATAGCTGATATGTACTTGAGTGTAAGTAGGTGACACTTGTAACATTATGTCTAATGACTACGAGTTGACTAAGGATTATGGAATGATTGTTAGTCATGGTAAAGGTTGATTTCAAATTAGTAGATATGTTGTCTTGACCTTTAGAACATGTGGTTGAAATATGTGTTTAGTTACAAGGCAATGTGATTGGCACAAGAAGGTAAGATAATTGGTATATTGTTACATTTATTTATGCACTGACAATGATGTGTTATCGTATTATGATACAGAGAATTGCATGGAAATAAATTGCCATGAAATCTTGAAGAAGGCTTAGGTTGCATTTTCCCATGGAAGCACTGGGAACCCATGGGGATGGACTCATGGTGTTAGTTGTTAGTCTTGTTCTTTCGGTCTTTTATGATTTGTGTTTTTTTATTGCAACTGGTTTACATCTAGTGCATAGCTATGCCATTTTCTTTGTGGTGTTGTATTGTTATTGGTTTTCATGGTTTACATATTGCTTGTTTCTTATTCTTTCCTTTTATGTTTGATGGTTTGGGGAATTGGTTTGGAAAAGAAGAGAGTTAGTGGGGCTCAGGAGATTTCAGTGAAGCCCATCAAGTAATATGAGACTCAGATAAAGTGGGTGCATGTATAAGGGAAACTGAAGGCAAGAGTATGATAGTCGGTTAACATGGTTGGGTCCATTTGGATAAATGAATGATGGTAGAACAATCATGAGAAGGATAATAGGAAAGGTAAAGTAAATGGACATGAGGTGTGAGATGCCTTGCCTATGTTGGGAATCATTGTTTTCACTGTTCTATATGCTATGAACAAATAAAGGGAGTTCTCCTAACCTTGACCTTATGATGTCTATATATGTATACATGTATGTATTTATGTCATATCTGACAGGTCATCATGGATCATGATTGTTTTTATGCTAATGTTTATATGCATATATGTATTTCTGTACATTTATATCCGAGAAGGTCATCAGGGACCATGATTGTTTTATGTTGATGTTTATATGTATACATGTATGTATGTCGTTGTCTAACAGGGTCAGCAAGAATCCTTCTTATGGAGAAAT
Organism: Pinus taeda; assembly: GCA_000404065.3. Classification (NCBI taxonomy): domain Eukaryota; kingdom Viridiplantae; phylum Streptophyta; class Pinopsida; order Pinales; family Pinaceae; genus Pinus; species Pinus taeda. Next base: position 40,221 of record APFE031106077.1, on the reverse strand, counting down.
GATTGCATATGAAGTTGAATGGCATGAAGGGGTTCATGGTTTATGAGGAAACAAATGGGAAGAGTAGTCCTGACAAATATATGAGGTTAGTATCATGTGGTTATGAGTTGATATTATGTGATTATGTTATGTCTTTGTTATTTACAGGTTATATCAAGGGATACATTAATGAAAACAAATGTGCTTTTTGTCATGCTAGGATAAGCATGGATGGAAAAGAGACACTAGAAACATGGTTGCTTGGTAGAGATAGTGTGGCTTTGGATGTGCAGTGCTACTATTGTGTATATGTTGTGCATATTGTATATTCAATGATTGTCCTTCGTGATGTGTATTGTTGTATATGTAGTATTGTGTACATATGATGTTGAGTGCTTGTTGTATATATGGTGTTGTGTGCATATTGCATATGAAATGTTGGGTATAGATGGTGTTATGTACATGCTTCATATGTAGTGATGTGTACATATTGTACTGTGCACATGATGGATATGCGGTGTTGTATGAATACGGTGCTATGTACATATAGTGTTGTGTGTATGTTATAAACGTGGTGATATGTACATATGGTGTTGTGTGCATGACTATACATGTGGTGTTGTGTGCACGTGGCGTTCTATACATGTTGTACATGTGGTGTTGTGTGAAAGTGTTGATATGTGCATGTCATGCATGTGGCGTTGTGTACATGTGGTGTCATGTACATGTCGTGGATGTGGTGTTGTGTACATGTGGCATTGTGTACACATTGTACAAATGGTGTGTTGTACATATGACGTTGTGTACACATTGTGTAGGTGGTTTTGTGTACATGTGATGTCGTGTACACGTTGTGCAGGTGGTGATGTGTATAGGTGGTATTGTGTACATGTTGTACATATGGTACTGGTGTACATGTGGTACTATGTATCTGCATTGTGTAGTCGTGGTATCATAACATGTGTATTCGTTGTGTTTTACCTTGTGTTCATATATGTATTGTGTTTTACATCAGGTTTAGGTGTATGTATTGTGTGGTGGTGTACATCAGATGTAGGGGTATGTTTTGTGTCATGTTGTACACTATGTGTAGGTGTATGTGTTGTATGTCAGGCCTAGGTGCATGTATTTCACAGTGTTGTATGTCGTGTGTGGTTGCATGTGTGTGATGCACACTATGTGTATGTGGACATGGTTGAGGAGGAGGCACTGGATTTTTTTCGGGTGTGGAAACTGATCCAGAGTGTATATGAAATAAGGACAAAAGTAGAAGCAAAGGATTGATTGAAAGATAAGTATTAGTATGTCATTGATTTTTATTATGCATGTGATATATGATTATGGTCTATGACAATTACATGTGATCTATGATTTAGGTTTATGATAGTTACATGTGATTTATGATTTTGATCTATGATGGTTGTGTTTTGAGCTAACCTAATGCGATATGTCAATACATGATGATTTAATCAAAGATGCTAGTTTGACTTGTTGTGACAGGAAGTAAACTGGATTGCAAGTGTACCTTATTGATGAGCTACCAATGAGGTATGATGTGAATTTATTTCAAATTATTTTAAATCTAATGGAGGTTATGTGCTTGGTACAAGAAACCATGGGAAATGCTCCAGTTGGGTGGTTTAAACTGACTAGAAGAATTAACAACAACAATTATAAGAATTCAAAAAGCAGTATTATACTAGTAAAGCATTCAGGAGTAGGGCCATTGTGGGACATTGGTACCCAATAGTGTCCATTGATTTCCATGTGCATGTTATGACTGGTATGATGGTTTGCGGTAGGAATATGCCTTCGTTGTTGACCTTCTGATGTGAGGAATCCTTGCCAAGGGATGGATCACTCAGGATAGGAGATTATGAGAAGCTTGGAAGTTGAGTGACTGCACGGAAGGGGGTTGGTGACCGGATTCGCCGAGGGAATGTGTCAAAGAGAAGGGAAGATTAGGGATGGATTTTTTTCGTCATTAGCATTATGATATGTAATAAAATGGACATTGGGAGTGTGCCCTGGAACAATGAGCCAGTAATAGTTCACTAAGAGGAAAAGTGGCTTAATATTGTAGTGTTGGACATTAGATGTAGCTTTGACTTTGGGAGTGGATTCGAGACTTCCCGGTAAGGAAGTGAATCCTAGAATTACGTTTGAGAGTGGAGGTGTGAGCTTCTGGATTCCCTTGTTTTAGATGCAAGCATCGTATCCTTTTAATTTTTGGCTCAGAAAATGTGCATATGTGTATATGTGTGTATTATTTTAAATATTGTATTGAGCTGGATTTATAAAGCTCTGTAGATAGTATGACTATTCCTTGGGTGAAGTAAATTTGTATGTGTGTTTATGTGGTGATTATTTTAGATACTGTAACAGGCTATATTATAAAGTTCTAGTAAATGGTATGTTTGTCATGTTTTCAGTGGTGATCATTGTAAACACTGTAACGAGCTAAGTTATAAAGCTCCATGGGTAGTATGTTTGATTTTGAGTGGTTTTGCTAAGGAGTTGGTGTGGTTTAATATCGACGATGATGTTACCCAAGGGGGAGGGGTTTATAACAACCCCTGCTTAAGAGTTCATGTAATAAAAATTAATAAAAGAAAACTAATACAACGGCTAAGGGACACATACTCCAAGATGAAGATTCGGAAAATATATAATAATGGGCATCACTAGATGTATTTATGCCTATGGGAAATTGGCAAAAGGAAATCACTAAGGCATTAGAAAGGAAAGCATGTATTTTGGCAGATTTATTTATAAAAATAAAGGGAAATAGGAGAAAAGGATGGTGAAATGTCATATGTTTGGGAAATTGAACGAAAATAATGGTAATTGAAGAAAATAGAGGCCTCATTGATAAAAAAAGGTTTTTGAGGATCAATTGGAAATATTTTTCTCAGGCTTGGTTAGTGTAGCTTTTTGTTTGCTCGTTTTTGGAGATCTCAATATTCTCTCTCTCTCTCTCACTCTTGGACACCTAGAGTTTTCTTGGAGCTTTCTAGCTTTGGAGAAAGGAAGGGAAAATCAAGAAAAGGAAGGACATGTAAATGAAAGGAAAGAAAAGATAAAGCAAGGAGTAGGATCAAGCGGCTTCAATAAGAATACTTGGAAGTAACATATTTCACATTTGATTTCCTAGCTAGTTTTGACATGCATGGCTTTGCATGTTGGTATATGGTTCTCTTGATGTCGGTGGCATGGTTTGGTCAGGTTATGACAATGGTTTTTAAGATTGCCTTGCCTTTTTCTGGATAGCCATGCTGTGATGGAATTGTTTTCTCATTTTTGAGCTTTGGAATTGTCAGATGGTTTTAGAATTTAGGGCGGAGGTCATTTTAGGAAAAACACCAAAGGCTTAGGAATATCTTGACCCGTTTTGGTGGGATACATGGTAAATCCGAAGGGTGCTATCTCATTCTAGTACCTAGTGATCTAGTGTGAATTGTAGTAAAGCCTTAGAGAAAAGGATATAGAAAATTCATCAAGGATAGTGATGGAGTACAGATGCATTCCAAGCTTAGTTTGGTTTTGTTATCTTGGTGTTGGTTTTGGTGAGAGCATGGTTTGTTAAGGGTGGATGTGGTTTAACCTTTGGATTCCCTTGGTTGTTTTTGAATTTATTTATCCATGAGATCACACATTCATGCTTGGAATATGGCATGGGGGTGACTTTATAAAAGAAAAACTTGGTTTAGCCATGTTTATGGTCAGGTGGTAAGTGGAAGTGCCAAACTTGGTTCTCTATTGCCTATGTTTAATAAAAGCTAAGTTCTCTTTCTTTTGTACTTGTTATTATTTGGCCTTAATTTTTGTTGTCTCATTGTTATTTACATGGTTTAAAGCTAGTTAGTGTATTGTTATATCCATTAGGGTTATACATGTTTTCCATTTTACTTGTTTTCGTTACATGAATGGTAGATGCTAGTGAATCAGTGTGGTCATATGTACGTGTCAAATAGTCATGAATGATAGTAACTTGTTGTTATATCCTTTTTAGTTGTTGTTTTATATTAGTTAACTTTATGATTGTGATATATGTTAACTTGTTCTTGTTACATGATAGTTATCGTGATGATTAGGTTATATGTTGTTGATGATCATGATATATAACTTGTTGTTGTTATATGCTATTAACTTGATGATTAACATTATTACATTAAGATCTTGATGTTATATGTATCATGCTAAACTGGATTAGCCTATTCAGATAGTTAGGGTTATGAAATTAAAGTATGAGTTTGACTATGACATCTATTTGATGTTTGAGTGTTTAATTGTGTCATCTAGTTGATCTATTTAACATGGCATGTTGACAAGTTGGTTGAATGTTTGATTAATTGCATAATATGACTATGTGTATGTAAGATTTCTTGAAGGAATGGTATTGTTTTGAAATGGATTTACTCACACATATATGTTGAGATAAATGATATATACTTGAGTGTAAGTAGGTGACACTTGTAGCATTATGTCTAATGACTATGAGTTGACTATGGATTATGGCATGATTGTTAGTCTTGGTAAAGGTTGATTTCAAATTAGTAGATGTGTTGTCTTGACCTTTGGAACATGTGGTTGAAATGTGCATTCAGTTAGAAGGCAACGTGATTGGAACAACAAGGTAAGATAATTGGTATATTGTTACATTTATTTATGCACTGACAATCATGTGTTATCGTAGTATGATACAGAGAATTGCATGGAAATAAATTGCCATGAAATCTTGAAGAAGGCTTAGGTTGAATTTTCCCTTGGAAGCACTCAGAACCCATGGGGATGGAGTCATGGTGTCTATTGTTAGTCTCATTCTTTCGGTGTTTTATGATTTGTTTTGTTTGATTGCAACTGGTTTACGTCTAGTGCACAGATATACCATATCCTTTGTGGTGTTGTATTGTTATTGGTTTTCATGGTTTACATATTGCTTGTTTCTTATTCTTTCCTTTTATGTTTGATGGTTTGGGGAATTGGTTTGGAAAAGAAGAGTGTTAGTGGGGCTCAGCAGATTTCAATGAAGCCCATCAGGTAATATGAGACTCAGATAAAGTGGGTGCATGTATAAGGGAAACTGAAGGCAAGAGTATGATAGTCGGTTCACTTGGTTGGGTCCATTTGGATAAATGAATGATGGTAGAGCAATCATGAGAAATATAATAGGAAAGGTAAAGTAAATGTACATGAGGTGTCAGATACATTTCTTCTGATGGGAATCACTGTTTTCACTGTTCTGCATGCTGTGAACAAATAAAGGGAGTTCTCCTAACCTTGATCTTATGATATATGGCAAATATGTTGTGGTCATGATTGTGTTGATGTCTATATATGTATACATGTATGTATTCATGTCATAGCTGACAAGATCATCATGGATCATGATTGTCTTTATGCTAATGTTTCTATGTATATATGTGTATGTATGTTGTTGTCTAACAAGATCATGATTTATTTATGCTAATGTTTATATGCATATATGTATGTTTGTACATTTATATCTGACAAAGTCATTAGGGACTATGATTGTTTTATGTTGATGTTTATATGTATACATGTATGTATGTCATTGTCTAACAGGGTCATCGGGGATCCTTCTTGTGGAGAAATGATTGCGTATGAAGGTGAATGGCATGAAGGGGTTCATGGTTTATGAGGAAACAAGTGGGAAGAGTAGTCCCGAAAAATCTATGAGGATAGTATCATGTGGTTATGAGTTGATATTATGTGATTATATTATGTCTTTGTTATGGACAAGCTATATCGAGGGACACATCAACAAAAACAAATGTGCTTTGTGTCATGTTAGGATAAGCATGGATGGGAGAGAGACACTGGAAACATGGTTGCTTGGTAGAGATAGTGTGGCTTTGGATGTGCAGTGCTACTATTGTGTATATGTTGTGCATATTGTATATTCAATGATTGTACGTTCGTGATGTGTAATGTTGTATATGTAGTATTGTGTACATATGGTGTTGAGTGCTTGTTGTATATATGGTGTTGTGTGCATATTGCATATGAAATGTTGGGTATAGATGGTGTTGTGTGCATGACTATACATGTGGTGTTGTGTGCACATGGTGTTGTGTACATGTTGTACATGTGGTGTTGTGTGAAAGTGTTGATATGTGCATGTCATGCATGTGGCACTATGTACATGTGGTGTCATGTACATGTAATGGATGTGGTGTTGTGTACATGTGGCATTGTGTACACATTGTACAAGTGGTACGTTGTACATATGACATTATGTGCACATTGTGTAGGTGGTCGCGTGTACATGTGATGTTGTGTACACATTGTGCAAGTGGTGATGTGTATAGGTGGTACTGTGTACATGTTGTACATATGGTACTAGTGTACATGTGGTACTATGTATCTGCATTGTGTAGTCGTGGTATCATAACATGTGTATTTGTTGTGTTGTACCTTGTGTACATATATGTATTGTGTTTTACATTAGGTTTAGGTGTATGTATTGTGTGGTGGTGTACATCAGATGTAGGGGTATGTTTTGTGTCATGTTTTACACTATGTGTAGGTGTATGTGTTGTATGTCAGGCCTACGTGCATGTATTTCATGGAGTTATATGTCGTGTGTGGTTGCATGTGTGTGATGCACACTATGTGTATCTGCACATGGTTGAGGAGGAGGCATTGGATTTTTTTTGTGTGTGGAAACTGATCCAGAGTGTATATGAAATAAGGACAAAGGTAGAAGCAAAGGATCAATGGAAAGATAAGTATTATTATGTAATTTTTTTTTATTATGCATGTGATATATGATTATGGTCTATGATGATTACATGTGATCTATGACTCAGGTTTATGATAGTTACATGTGATTTTTTTATGATTTTGATCTATGATGGTTGTGTTTTGAGCTATCCTAATGTGATATGTCAATACACGATGATTTAATCAAAGATACTAGTTTGACTTGTTGTGACATGAAGTAAATTGGATTGCAAGTGTACCTTATTGATGAGCTACCAATGAGGTATGATGTGAATTTATTTCAAATAATTTTAAATCTAATGGAGATTATGTGTTTGGTACAAGAAACCATGAGAAAAGCTTCGGTTGGGTGGTTTAAACTAACTAGAAGAATTAACAACAAGAATTATAAGAATTTGAAAAGCAGTATTATGCTAGTAAAGCATTCAGGAGCAAGGGCATTGTGGAACATTGGTACCCAATAGTGTCCATTGATTTCCATGGGCATGTTCTGACTGCTATGATGGTTTGCAATAGGAATATGCCTTGGTTATTGACCTTCTGATGTGAGGAATCCTTGCCAAGGGATGGATCACTTAGTATAGGAGATTCCAAGGAACTTGGAAGTTGAGTGACTACACGGAAGGGGGCTGGTGACCAGATTCTCCGAGGGAATGTGTCGAAGAGAAGGGAAGGTTAGGGATGGATTTTTTTTCATCATTAGCATTACGATATGTAATCAAATGCACATTGGGAGTGTGCCCTAGAACAATGAGTTGGTAATAGTTCACTAAGAGGAAAAGTGGCGTAATATTGTAGTGTTGGACATTAGAAGTAGCTTTGACTTTGGGAGTTGATTTGAAACTTCTGAGGAAGGAAGTGACTCCTAGAATTACGTTTGAGAGCGGAGGTGTGAGCTTCTGGATTCCCTTGTTTCAGATGCAAGCATCGTATGCTTTTAATTTTTGGCTGAGAAAATGTTCATATGTGTATATGTGCGTATTATTTTAAGTATTGTATTGAGCTATATTTATAAAGCTCCATAGATAGTATGACTATTCCTTGGGTGAAGAAAATTTGTATGTGTGTTTATGTGGTGATTATTTTAAATACTATAATAGGCTACGTTATAAAGTTCCAGTAAATGGTATGTTTGTCACGTTTTTTATGGTGATCATTGTAAATACTGCAATGAGCTAAGTTATAAAGCTCCACGGGTAGTATGTTTGATTTTGAGTGGTTTTGCTAAGGACTTGGTGTGGTTTAACATTGACAATGATGTTACCCATGGGGGAGGGGTCTATAACAACCCCTACTTAAAAATTCATGTAATAAAAATTAATAAAAGAAAAATAATACAACTCTTAAGGCACACATATTCCAAGATGAATGTTCAGAAAATATATCCTGATGGGCATCACTAGATGTATTTATGCCTAAGGTAAATTGGCAAAGGAAATTACTAAGGCATTAGAAAGGAAAGCATGTATTTTGGTAGGTTTATTTATAAAAATATAGGAAAATAGGAGAAAAGGATGGTGAAAGGTCATAGGTTGAACGTGAGGAGGAAATTGAAGAAAATAGAGGCCTCATTGATAAAAAAGGTTTTGGAGGATCAACTGGAAATATTTTTCTCAGGGTTGGTCAATGTAGCTTTTTATTTACTCATTTTTGGAGATCTCAATATTTTCTCTCTCTCTCTCACTCTTGGATACTTAGAGTTTTCTTGGAGCTTTCTAGCTTTGGAGAAAGGAAGGGAAAATCAAGCAAAGGAAGGACACGTAAATGAAAGGAAAGAAAAGATCAAGCAAGGAGTACGATCAAGCAGCTTCAACAAGAATACTTGCAAGTAACATATTGCATGTTTTATTTCTTAGCTAGTTTTGACATGCATGGCTTTGCATGTTGGTACATGGTTCTCTTGATGTCGGTGGCATGGTTTGGTCAGGTTATGACAGTGGTTTTTAGCCTTGCCTTGCCTTTTTCCAGATAGCCATGGTGTGATGGGATTGTTTTCTCGTTTTTGAGGTTTGGAATTGTCCGATGGTTTCAGAATTTACGGCGGAGGTCATTTTATGAAAAACACCAAATGCCTAGGAATCCCTTGACCAGTTTTGGTGGGATGCACAGTAAATCTAGAGGGTGTTGTCTCATTTTAGGGCCTAGTGATCTAGTGTGAATTGCAGTAAAGCCTTAGAGAAAAGGACATAGAAAATTCATCAAGGATAGTGATGGAGTATAGAGGCATTCCAAGCTTAGTTTGGTTTTGTTATCTCGGTGTTGGTTTTGGTGAGAGCATGGTTTTTGAGGGTGGATGTGGTTTAACCTTTGGATTCCTTTGGTTTTTTATGAATTTATTTATCCATGAGATCACACATTCATGCTTGGAATATGGCATGGGGGTGACTTTCTAAAATAAAGATTTGGTTTAGCCATGTCTATGATTGGGTGGTACGTGGAAGTCCCAAACCTAGTTCTCTATTGTCTATGTTTAATAAAAGCTAAGTTCTCTTTATTTTGTACTTGTTATGATGTGGCGTTAATTTTTTTTAGCTCATTGTTATTTACATGGTTTAATGCTAGTTTTAGGCATTTCTATGTGACTAGTTCTAGTCATGGTTATTTCATCTATTTAGCTGTAACTGAAAGGATATTGGATACAAGACATAATTAATGTCAAAGCAGTTAAGGGAAGAGGGTGGTGATCCTTCTTGTCAAGTCTCGTATGAGTTATTATTCATTTATGCTCTGTCTTATATTCATGTCCTATAGATTGCATTAATGCCAAGTGTTTGACAAAATGTTAGACCCCGTTGGGGATGTTCAAGCCTAACTTCAAATTTTGTTTTTGATTTATAAATCTTATTTTGATGTAAATTATGGATTCTAAAAGCTATAGGGGTTTATGGGTAGTGACCTAGATTCTTGGCTTGAAAAGTGGCACAAATCCTAGTGTCACAGGCACAGGTCTGAGGAGAAATGTTCCCAGACGCACCAATGCCTTGCTGTGGGAGTGTCCAGATCCTCCCTAACACACCCTTGTCCATATCAAGGGGGTGTCCAGGGGTTTAATGGTCTAAAAATCAATGTGACCTAGAGACAGGTCATGGGGAATGACGAGGATGCATTATGGGAGTCCTGTAGCAGGTGTAGGAGGTCTAGAATGGTCTATTTCTGTTGATTTCACTTCCTTAACTGACACATAGGGAGTCGAATCATATCGTAGCAACTTATCATTACATGTTTACCCTAGATGGCCGGTTACTTGGGTAGATGTAGGATTAGGGTGTTACAAAGTGGTATTAAAGTGTGTTGCGCTCTCTTTGAGTGATATCTGATACCACAAAGTTGTATGAGAGCATGGTTCAATGTGTGGAGTAGATGGGCAGAATGTGTTTGTCATGCATGCATGTAGGTTGTGTACATGCTTGTTATGTATTCATGTAGTGGTCATTGTCACAGTTGTGTTTCCATGTAGGAGATGATGATTTTGTTATCACAATTTGTTTGTCATGAATGCATGTCAGTTGTATATGCATTTTCTATGCATGACATTGTCTATATGTTGTTGTGCATGCACTGTTATGGTTCTAGTTATGCATGCATAATAGGTTAGATATGAATTGTGAGGTAATTGTATGTATTTATGTCATCATGATGTTGTTGTTGTGTTATGATGCCAATGTGTTGACTGAGATAGAGCAAGAGATGCAAACCATCAGAGTGAGGTTGCAACACTAGACTTTGGGGTAAGAGAAGATTGACGTACGGGTATTGTATATTTGGCATGCAGGTATGTTAGTTAATGGATTGTTATATTCATTAGGGTTATATACATGTTTTTCATTTTATTGTTGTTGTGGTTACATGCGTGGTAGATGCTAGTGAAATAGTGTGGTCAAATTTACATTTGTCGAATAGTCATGAAGGATATTAATTTATTGTTATATCCTTTATTCTTGTTTCTTTATGTTAGTTAACATGATGATTATGTTATATGTTAACTTGTTATTACTATATGATAGTTAGCTTGATGAGTAGGTTATATGTTGTTGATGAGCATGATATATAACTTCTTGTTATTATATGCTACTAACTTGATGATTAGCGTTATTAAATTAAGATCTTGATGTTATATTTATCATGCTAAATTGGATTAGCCTATTTAGATGGCTAGGGTTATGAAAATAAGGCATGAGTTTGACTATGTCATCTATTTGATATTTGAGTGTTTGATTATGTCATGTATTTGATCTACTTAACATGGTATGTTTGCTAGTTTGTTGAATGTTTGATGAATTGCATAATACGAATATGTGTGTGTAAGATTTCTTGAAAGAATGATCTTGTTTTGAGATGGTTTTACTCACAAAAATGTGTTGAGATAGTTGATATGTAATTGAGTGTAAGTAGGTGATAGTTGTATAATTATGTCTAATGTCTATGAGTTGACCATCGATTACAACATGATTGTTAGACGTGTTAAAATTTGATTTCAAATTATTAGATTTGTTGTGTTGATATTTGGAACATGTGGTTGACATGTGTGTTAAGTTAGGAGGGAATGTGATTGGAACTACAAGGTAAGATAATTGGTATATTGTTAAATTTATTTATGCACTAATAGTTGTGTTATGGAAGTGTGATACAGAGAATTGCATGGAAAAAAATTTCCATGCAATCTTGAAAAAGTCTCAGATTGACCTTTCTCTTGGAAGCACTGGGAACCCATGGGGATGGAGTCATGGTGTCTGTTGTTAATCTTGTGCTTTTGGTCTTTTGTGGTTTGTTGCATTTGATTTTGACTTGTTCATGTCTAGTGCATAGTTATGCCAATTTATTTGTGGTGTCGTACTGTTATTGGTTTTCATGGTTTTCTTCTTGTTTATTTCTTGTTCTTTCCTTTTATGTTTGAGGGTCTTGGGAATTGGTTGGAAAAAGAGGAAATTTAGTGGAGCTTGAGAGTTTGACTGAAACCCATAAGGTAATATGAGACTCTGATGAAGTGGGTGCATGTAATAGGGAAACTAAAGCCAAGAGTATGACAATAAGTTGAGTTGGTTGGGTCTGTTGGAATGATTGAATGATGGAAGAACAATCATGAGAAAGGTAATAGCGAAGGTAAAGTAAATGGACTTGAGGTGTCATATTCTTTGGCTATGTTGGTTATCATTTGTTGGCTCCCTATAATACTAGTGATTACCCCATTACTATTGTAGTTATACCCCTTATTAATATTTTTGTGCCCCTATTGCCCCCATATTGTTATTACTGTGCCCCATAATCCCTCTATTGTTATTTTTGTGGCTTTATATTATTATTGTTAGGTCGGCTAGATTATATTGTGACTCCTTAGACTCCTATATATAGAAAGGAGGTTTTGTCATTTGAATCATCCAAGAATTGTTCATTTATGTAATGTAAAGGAGGTTTCCCCCTCGAAAGAGGCTGAATTCTAAGGCGTTGATCTATCTTTTATATCTTTTCTTGAGCTGGTTTCATAACATTTGGTATCGGAGCTTTGGATTCTAGGGTTTCGCTGCTCCAAATAGGTCATCGTGGTATGTTCGCTATAACGTTTTTTCTGTGATGTTTCAGAAGTCACAAAAAAAACCCATTTGAAAAGAAATTTCTCTGAATCTTGGGTTCGAATTTCAGAGATTTTCACGCTATATGTGTGGAGATATGATCTGAGGAAGTTGGTCTTTTTGCAGACTCCTGAATTACATTCCAAACAGGTGACCTGGGGAAAATCATCATAACTTTCTCTTTGGGGATCAGATTGAAATTTCGTAAGAAGGTATAGAAAGAGGACGGACTTTAGTTTCTTGTATGCATTTTTCAGATCCAAAAGTCGAAACAGTGACTCGTGGCACGTCGTACAAGTTCGCTCTACTGAACTAGTCTATAATCAAGTCACTGTGGGAGATTTCGCATAACTCTTCCTTGGAGAATCCAAGTTGGGTTAGACTTGTGGCATTGGAAAGACAACACAGAGGGCTACTATAGGGCACAAATTCAGAACTATATGATTGGAAAGTATAGAGATACATCAGAGGCAATATTAAGCTCCTACAAAGTGAAAAAAGGTGTGTAGATTTTCTTAAATTTTTGCTTAAGCTTGGTTTGAAAATTTATTTTGAAGGGATTCAAAGGGCATAGTAGAAAATTATTATTGGTAATTGATGCCCTGAGTAAAGAAAATGCAAACACCTAGTAAGGAACCTGAAAGCTCTAGCATGACTCATGAAGAAGAGGAAGAAATGCAACATGATATATCAAAA
>APFE031106077.1:0-25302 GCA_000404065.3 Pinus taeda | reverse complement strand
TGTGCATTATCACATCCATTTAAAGCTAGTACAGTTTCTACTGCATTTATGGAAACAATTCAAAAGCTACATGGAGACTCAAAGATTATTGTAAGTGACAGATGTATATGTGCACATGATGTATATGTGTTCTTGTGTGCATAAGGCGTTATGTACATGTTGTCTATGCAGTGCTATGTACATATGGTGTTGTGTTCATGGTTGTACCTTTTGTGTTCGGTGCATGTTGTACGTGTGATGTTGTGTGCATGTGGTGTTTTGTAAATGTCGTGCATGTGGTGTTTTGTACATGTTGTGCATATGGTGTTGTGTACATGTGCTATTGTGTAAACATTGTACAGTTGGTGTAGTGTACATATGGTGTTGTTTACATGTTGTGAAGGTGGTGTCGTGTACATGTGATGTTGCTTACATGCTATGCAGGTGGTGTTGTTTATAGGTGTACTATATACATGTTGTACATATGGTAGTGGTATACAAGTGGTATTTTACGCATGTCATACATGGTTTGTTGCAGGTATGTGGTACTATGTATATCCATTGTCTTGTCATGGTATCGTGACATGTGTATTTTTTGTGTCCTACTATGTTTACGTATATGTATTGTGTTGTACATCACGTGTAGGTTAATGTATTGTGTGGTGGTGTACACTGGATGTAGGTGTATTTATTGTGTTGTGTTGTAAAGTGGGTGTAGGTGTATGTGTTGTATGTCAGGGGTAGGTCCATGTATTCCATGGTGTTGTATGTCGTGTGTGGTTGTATGTGTGTGATGCACACCATGTTTATGTGCACATGGTTTAGGAGAAGGAACTGAGTGTTTTTCAGATGTGGGAACTGATCTGAAGTGTGTAAAGAATAAGGAAAATGCTAGAAGAAAAGGATCGATTGAAGGATAAGTATCAATATATCATTCAGTTTTATTATGCATGTGATTTTCGATTCTGGTCTATGATGATACATGTGATCTATGATTCTGGTTTATGGTGGTTACGTGTGATTTATGATTTTCATCTATGATTGTTTTTTTTTTAGCTAACATGATGTGATATGTTTGTACATGATGATTTGATCAAAGATGCTATTTTGACTTGTTGTGACAGGAATTAAACAATATTGGAAGTGTACCTTATTAATGAGCTACCATTGAGGTATGATGCGAATTTATTTCAACTTATTTTAAATATAATGGAATTTATGTGCTTGGTGTAGGAAAGCATGGGAAATTATCGGGTTGGGTAGTTAAAACTGACTACAAGAATTAACAGCTGTAGTGATAAGAATTCAAACAAGTAGTAGTATGTTGGTAAATCATTTAGGAGCAGGGCCATTGTGGGACATTGGTACCCAATAGTGTCCATAGATTACCATGAGAATGCAATGACCAATATAATATTTTGAGGTAGGTATATGCCTTGGTTGTTGACATTTTGTTGTGAGGAAGCCTTTCCAAGGGATGGATCGTCTGGGATAGGGGATACCAGGGAACTTGAAAGGTGAGTGACTACATGGAAGGGGGTGACCCAATTGCCCAAGGGACTATGTAGCAGAGAAGGGAAGGCCAAGGATGAAATTTGTTTTGTCATTAGCATTTACATATGGAATTAGATGCACATTTGGAGTGCACCCTAGAACAATTAGTTGGTAACTGTTCAGTGAGAGGAAAAGTGGTGTAGGATTGTAGCATTGGACATTGGATGGTGCTTTGACTTTGGCAGTGGATTCTGGACTTCCTGGGAAGGAAGTGAATCTTGACATTACCTTTTAGGGTGGACGTGTGAGACTTTGGGTTCCCTTGATGTGAATGCAGACATTGTATCCTTTTATTTTCTAACTGAGCAAATGTGCATATGTGTGTATTATTGTAAATATTGTATCGAGCTAGATTTATAAAGCTCCATAGATAGTATGATTATTTGTTGGGTGAAGAAAATATGTATGTGTGTATATGTGGTTATTATTGTAAATACTGTAATGAGCTATGTTATAAACCTCCAGTAAACAATATGTTTGTCATGTTTACAATGGTGGTCATTATAAATACTACAACATGCTAAGTTATAAAGCTCCATGGGCAGTATGTTTTCTTTTCAGTGGTTTTGTTGACATCTTGATGTGGTTTAACACTGTGGACAGTGTTCCGCAAGGGGGAGGGGTCTGTAAAAGTCCTGGTTCAACGTTCATGTAAAAAATGTTAATAAAGGCAAAATAAGACCATGGTTAAGGGACATTTATTCCAAGCTTAATGTTGGGCAAAACTATCCTATTCAGCATTATTTAATGTGTTTATGGCTAAGGGAAATTCACAAAAGGTAATGACTAAGGCATTAAAAAGGAAAATAAGTATTTTAGCACATTTATTTATGAAAATAAAGGAAAATAGGAGAAAAAGAAGATGAAAGGTCACAAGTTGCATGTGAGCAGGAAATGGAAGGAAACTAATGGAAATTAAAGAAAATAAAGGCCTCATTGATAAAAAGGCTTCTGAGGATTAGTTGGAAATATTTTTCTAAGGCTTAGTCAGTGTTGCTTTGGGTTATTTCAGTTTTGGAGATCTCTCATTATTTTCTCTCTCTCTCTCTCTCTCTCTCACTCTTGGACACTTGAGTTTTCTTAGAGCTTTCAAGCTTTGGAGCAAGGAAGGAAAAGGCAACCAATGGAAGGACAAGGAAAGGAAAGGAAAGGAAAAATAAAGCAAGGAGGAGTAGGATAAATAAAATCTAATAAGAATAACCGCAGGTAACATATTGCATGTGAGATTTCCTAGTTGGTTTTGACATGCATGTTGCTATATGGTTCTCTTGTTGTTGGTGGCATGGTTTTGTTGGATTATAACAACGTTTCACAGCTTTGCCTTGCCTTTTTTCAAATAACAATGTTGTGATGGGATTGTTTTCTTGGATTTGAGATTTTGAATTTCCATATGGTTTCAGAATCCAGGGCGGAGGTGGTCTTAGGAAAATTCCCAAAGGCCTAGGAATCCTAGGAACCCATTGACCGGTTTTGGTGGGATATATGGTAAATCTCGAGGGTGGTATATTTATTTAGGGCCTAGTGATCTGGTTTCAATGGAAGTAAATCTTGAGAGACAAGAAGATGGAAAATTCCTCAAACATAGTGATGGAGTTTTAGTGAGATCACAGTTTGGTGAGGGTGGAGTTGGTTTAACTTATGGATCCCCTTTATTGTTTTTGTATTGGTTTATACATGAGATCACACATTCATGCTTGGAATATAACATGGGGGTGAATGGCTGAAAGAAATATTTGGTTTAGACATGTCTATGGTCAGGTGGTAAGTGGAAGTCCTGAACTTGGTTGGCCCTTACCTATGTTTAATAAAATCTAAATTCTCTTACTTTTGTACTTTTTATTATGTGTCCTTAATGGTTGTTATCTCATTGTTATTTCCATGGTTTAATGGTGGTTATAATCATGGTTATGTGGCTCTTTCTAGTCATGGTTATTTTAGTATTTAATTGTAACTAAAAGGATAATGGATGCAACACCTCATTGACGTCAAAACAGTTAAGGGAAGAGGATGGTGATCCTTATTTTCAAGTCCCATATGAGTTATCAGTCATTTAATCTGACTTGTATTCATGTCTTGTAGATTGCATTGATGCTAAGTTTTTGACATAATGTCAGCCCTAGTTGGGGATGAGTAGGCCTAATCCTGGAGTCAGTTTTTTATATGTACACCTTGTTGTCATGCAAATTTTGGATTCTAAAATCCACAGGGTTTTCTAGGAAGTGACCTATATTCTGGACTTGAAAAGTGGCACAAATTATGGAGTCACAGGCATAGGTTTGAGTAGAAAATTCCACTGACGCATCGATGTCTTGCTGTGGGACCATATGGAGCCTCCCAGATGAACCCTTGTCCATATTAAGGTGGCATCCAGGGGTTTAACTGTCTAAAACTCAGTGGGACCCAAAGACTAGTTACAGGGAATGATTGGGATGCATTTTGGGACTCTTGTAGTAAATGCATAAGGTCTAGCGTGGTGTTTTTCTGTTGGTGTTTTGTTGATTCCATTTCCTTAGATAACACATAGTAAGTTGACTCCTATCATAGTAACTTCTTGTCACATATTTACCCTGGTTTTTCGGTTACTTGGGTAGATGTGGGAGGAGGGTGTTACAAAAAGAAATTCCATTTTCCACTTTCACTGCCCAACCCTCTATCCATGGTATCAATACTGAAAATTTACATTAAAAATAAAATAGAAGTAGAACAAATAATTATATTTTACATATGTGACATAGAATACTATTAATTAATTTGCACATTCTCATAAAACAATAAACATAATAATATACAAATTTTAAAGGTATAAATGCTTAGGTAATAAGTTTGCTACCTCGTAGATATCAGAAATAAAATAGTAGAATCAATTTTAAAATATTTTTGAGTCTCATAACCCAATAGAAATCACAAAAATAGGACTCAACTTGAAGTTGTAGGAAAAAATAACGATGCTTCATGGGAAAATTTTCAAAGTTGACTAGTCTAAATCAAGAAGATCAATAGCATATACAAGAATTAGAGTTTTAGGTTCAAGCAACGTAGAAGAAACATGAAATGGAGTATCTACCATTGAAGGAAAGGCATACCAAGATGACCTAAATACCTCAAATTAATGAGTAGATCAAACAAGGGATAGCTAAGCATTAAAGGAACAACAATAAATTAAAAAAGTTATAGAATAAAACTAAAGCCCAATTGAACATTTTAATTAGTTTTCATAAAATTGTCAAATTAGAATTGTAAATTTTGATGAAAAATAATTAATAAGTCCTTTGTAAAGAAATTAATGAAACAAAATGCAGAGAAATTTCTGAATAGTTAGAAAACGTAAAATGATAATTGTTTGAAGGCATGGGATGACTATTAGCAATTTATTGAGGTTGAATAGAGAATTTCAGAGTTGGAACCTATTTTGTTGCAATAACAAGTTGTCTAGAGTGTTATCACTCAGGTTGTCCTTAGGCTCCTGTAGGGATACGGCCGAGGTAACCACAAACCAATATTTGGATTGCAAGTTCTAGCCCACCTGCAATCAGAGAGGGCTCTCTCTTAATGACTCAACTTTGTTGATGATTTGAGGCTAGCTTTTGGCTCAGGGGTTTTTGTTTGTGTTTGGATGGAAGGGAATGCTTCCAGGCAGAGAGGAAATTTATGAAGTGATAAGTTTCGAACCATTGGGCATGGAGTCGCGGGTTAGGATTATCAGTGCGTCTTTCTGGTCATAAGAGAAATAATGAAGCAGGATAGTTGTTCATAACACAATCTTCAGGCTAAAGGGTGAATGATATGTAAGAAATGAGAGGCACTTAAGAATCTCTCATTTAACTTAACAGAGGGCAAGATGATCTCTATCTAGGGGCAGTGAAGAATCCCTGGATAACTGTCTTGGTTTAAGGAAAACATGAGCCATGTGGAATTCATATTTAGGGTTAAACAGAAGAAAACATAAAGAAACAACAGAAATTGAGCATAGAGTGTATTTAAACAAATTCTAAGCTAATCTTTTTTTTCTGCTGTTCAAGAATGTGATTCATGAATGAGAGACAGAGGTAAGAAACACTTATTGAGTTATGCACCGCACGAGAATTCAATAGTCGGTCTTTAACCAGTAAACACAGTGAACAATCCGTTCTCCAAGGCTCATAAGCAGTCTTTGATTATAGAAACTTATCAGACATTACAGTGCGAGTCTCTCCCGGAGCAAAATCAGCTAGAGATAGCTTGTCGACTAATCCACCAACCAAACAACCCTTCCCCCTAATACAGTATTCAGGGTTCTCTTTATAGTGCAAATATCTCAAACTTATTTATTACAATTGAACTAAAACAGGTCTGCAAAAAGAGCATTCTAAACCTAAACTTGTGCCAAAATTAAGTGTAAGTAAATATCTATTGAAATTGTGTCAGAGGTAGCTGGATCAAAAGGAGTGCAATGTGGCCCTTGGAGCCTCGATGCAGTACTGCTGGAATAACTGTGCTTTGGGATCTGTAGTTTTTTTCTGGTGTGAGTTAAATGTGCAATAATCATGATTTGAGAGTTTTGAGTGGCCTCGCCTTCTTTTTTGACTTTGCTGGAAGGTATTTAATTTTCTCCTGCTTTGGGCCGCTATTAAGATCTTCGCTGATACTCTTTGCTGCTACATTGATGGTCTCCGCCGCTTGCTGATACTCTTTGACGTGCTTTTTCCCTGTCGATTTGATTTGATACTCTTTAATATTTGTCTCTGGTCTCTTACTGTCTTCAAAACGGTTTAATTCGGCAAAATCGGGCAATTTCAGGATTTTTCGGCGCAAAACGGGCCAAGGAATGAAAAGATTCCCTAAAGATTGCCCAAAACGACCTATTTCCCGTAGCTTAGCACTTCATGCTAATCGCGCATCGAAAACTGCCTCTGTTTCTTGTTTCGGAGCTCCGAAGCACGATTTTTCCTCTTGCGTGAATTTTCGGTTTTCTGGATGCTGACGTTAGCATGACGTCAGCAGTACGGCAGATGACATCAGCCAGGTGACGTGGCAAGGTGACTCATATTTTAATGCGGTGTGATGAACTTCTTCCAATATGATCGCAATATCGCATCGGCGGGGAACGAGAAGGTATTTATTTGGAAATGCAATGCTTGCGACTGCCGATCGCCGATATCGCGATATCGCATCGGGCAACAACGGATGGGGCATAACTATATGGTGAAAATATTGTGATATGGCGATGCGATATGGTTTACTAGGATCTGCAGAGTGTTAAGGGAATCGGCAAGGGTCTATTGAGGTCGGAAGAAGTGAGTATGTGCGTCAGAAGAGCACTTGAGGCCTCGGAAGGGGTCCGATAACCTAAATACGGATTTTATACTTTGGAAGGAGTCTATTACATTTAGAAGATGGTTTGAAGGGGAAGCATGAGGGCTCTTGCCAAGTTTTAGACAAACTGAGCGATTCCCAGGGATACTTATGGTTATTTTTCAACCAGGGGGAGGGATATTTACATAAGGGGATTATTTACATAGTTTTAGTATGGGGACAGGGAAAATATAAGGAGTTAAATACTAATGTCAGTAGTTAATATGGAGATGACAAGAAAGCGCTAAGTTTCAGAGATCTTAGGCTTGAAGAGGGGAGATAGAACCTCATAGAGAGAGTGTGGATTTTCTTTGAGTGAAGCAGGTCTTCACCCAAGCTAATGACATGAAAATGATGAAACTAAGAGGTATCAAGCAAATCTTGACCTTTTATGGGGAAATTAATTAATGATTTGGGGGAGATGGAGAAAGGGAGTTAGTTATGCCTATTTTTGAGTTTTTTCACACAGAACTGCTTGGTGATTGTGTCCTGAGTAGAGATGACACCTTGAAAACATGGAACTGATCAGCAATCAAAATTCTGCAACCTCAAACTACCTACCCATCCTACTTACCCAACATTTTTTCTTCTTTTGGTTTTGGTGCACTTAGACTTGCAGACCCATCATTTCAATTTCTTATTTTTTATACTTTCCTATCTACAAACTACCCTTTTTTCTTCCAAGGGCCTAGATTAAGCAGTTGGGCTCCTTTGATTCTCTACCTATCTAAGAATCTGCCAAGATTAAGCTGTTTGGACAGATTTTCATCCTCTATATTCTAAAACAGGAAATTGAAACCTAGGGAGACCAAGATTAAGCAGTTTGGACCTCCGTTTAGCTGAAAATTGTACAAAACTGAATAACTCCTCAAAATTTGGAAAGTAGTTTGATGAACTCTAAGTAGCCTTCTTTTCTTGGTGACTGTTTAACAAATATGGAGCATTGCAGCATGCAAAGTATGACATATTTGGTTTGTAAAATGTCAATCATGAAATATGAGTAACCTGCTGCAGCAGGAGGCTAACAGTGGCTCCACTTGAGGATGGCTTTTCCTTGTGAGAAGCCAAGAACAACAGGTCAGATTGCCTTATTTCTTCTGCTATGGTTGTGCTTTGAACTTGTTAGTGCTGACTATTGGATTGATTTGAACCTTTGGACTGGTAACAGCTCTTTCCTTCACTTGTGTTGTTATTAAGCTGCAAAGCACTGCCTACTTTCTTTTGCATGCTTCAGCATCATGGATTCTTACAAAAAATCAAAACACCGGTATATACAAATATTCTATGTACATAATAAAACACCGGCTGCTCTTTTCAATCAAAAGGATCATTGTAGTGCTTTAGCATTCGACCATTGATAGGGCCTTCTTCAGCTGTGCTGCCATCTGGAGATTTGAGAAAATAGGTATTATTGCCTTGCAAAGCACTGATAATGTACGGACCTTTCCACAGAAAATCGAATTTTGCGTGTTTTCCTTTGTCTTCTCTTCGTGAATCCCATCTTAGAACTTTGTTGCCCACCCAGAAATCCTCTGCTTTGGCCTTCTTATCAAACATCCTTTTGAGTTTTTCTTGCAGTATTTGAGCTTTGTTCAAGACTTGTTCTCTGGTTTGCTGAAGATGAATGGTTTGATTTACTCTTCTCTGCATGTCATTCGGTTCAGCGTGAATTTCTTGCAACAATTTAATAGTAGGAATGCCCAGAGATGAAGGGAACTTGGCTTCCATGCCATATACAATTTCATAAGGGCTCATCCCAATGGACTTCTTGGTGGAAAGTCTATCTGCCCACAGGGCATTTGTGAGCTTCCTGTGCCAGTTCTTTTTATTTTCCTCCAGCAGTTTCTTTATGATATTGATGAGGCTTTTGTTGGAAGACTCGGCTAAACCATTGCCTTGAGGGTAGTAAGCTGTGGAGTGGCCTAAGGTGATGTGGTATTTATGGCAAAAGTTGATCATTTTTTTGGATTTGAAAGAAGCAACGTTGTCAGTGATGATTTTCTCAGGGCAGCCGAATCTAGAAAGGATACTGCTCTCAAGGGATTGGATAATGGTTGAGTCATTGGCTTGCCTACATGAGATGGCTTCAATCCACTTGGTGAAATAATCGGTGGCTGTTAAAATCCACTTGTGTTGGCCTGAGGAAGAAGGATGAATTTCTCCAATGAAGTCGATACCCCATTGTTGAAAGGGTTTCTCAGTTGAAATTGGCTTAAGGGGCAAGGGCAATAGTTTTCTTTTCCCTTCAAAGATTTGGAATTTGTGGCATGAGACAGCAAACTTCTTTACATCTGCAAATAGAGAGGGCCAGTAATAACCAGCCTGTAAGATCTTGTCAGTCGTGGTTTTCCAATATACGTGTCCTCCACGGTCCCATTCATGGAATTCTTTCATGATGCTGTTAGTTTCATTTATAGTTAGAGAATTAAGAAAAATACATTCATGATTTTTCCAATACAAATCACCATCTTTGACACCAAATCTTGATGATTTCATCCTTAAAAATCTTTTCTTGGTTCTGGACAATCCTAGGGGAGCACACAGGTTTAACAATACAAAGAAAATATCAGCATACCATGGGGATTGCATGAAGGTTTCACTGATCTATGGAGTCGCCAGCTCCGGTTCATTGTCTAGTTGATTAATGTCTAATTCTTGGAAGTTTGTTTCAAACATTAGTTTGGCTAACCCTTGTCCTTTTATGAGCTTGGTGCGCTTTATTTCAATGTCATATTCAAGGATGCTGGCAATCCATTTGCCTCTTTTGCCTTCTAGTCCATCTTGAGTTAGTATATCCTTTACAACAGCGTTAGGGACATAGGCAATCACGTGGGAGTATAGGATGTAAATTCTGAAATCTTTGATGGCTTTGACCAGGGCATAGGCCTTCTTTTCCATAATCTGATATTTCAAGGGTGCATCTCTCAAAGCTCGGCTGAAGAAAGCAATTGGCTTTTCGTTGCCCTGATCATCTTTCTGCAGAAGGACAACAGCTATAGTGTGTTCAGATGCGAAGGAAAAAATGATAAAATCTGTGTCGAATTGAGGATTGGTGAGGACGGGCATTTGAGTTAGGGCAGTTTTTATACTCTCAAAAGCTTGCTTGGTTTCAAGAGACCACTTTATCTTGGCATCCTTCTTCAACATGTTTCTCAATAGCCTTATTAGCTCGGCTAGGTTTGGGATAAATCTCCTTAGGAAATTGATCTTTCCAAGGAATGCTTGCAGTTCTTTTATGTTTCTTGGATAAGGGATTTGAAGAATAGCTTCAATTCTTTCTGGGTCAATTCTAATCCCATATTTTGATATTATATGCCCTAGAAGCTTGCCTTCCTCAAGGGAAAACAGGGACTTCTTAGGATTCAAGGAAATGCCATATTTCCTGCATGTCATGAAAATTTGCGTTAGGTGCTTAAGGTGCTCTTGGTCATATTTTGAGAATGGGGTCAGGTCATCAAGGTAAACTACGAGGAAATCATGTATATCCTTAGCAAATGCAATATCCATTGCCCTTTGAAAGGTAGCACCAACGTTTTTCAGCCCAAAAGGCATTTTAACGTACTTAAATGTTCCCCACGGCGTGGTAAAAGTTGTCTTGTCCTGATCATCCACGTGAACAAGTATTTGATTGAATCCTGAAAATCCATCTAGTAAAGAAATTCTAGAGGAACCCACTACTCTTTGCAAGATATGGTCCATTTTGGGCAAGGGGTAGTGGTCTTTTAGAGAGACCTGTTTTAAATTTCTCAAGTCTACACACAGTCTTATCTCCCCTGTTTTTTTCCTGGTGGGAACTAAGTTAGACGCCCATTCAGAGAACCTGATGGGTGCAATGATACCTGCTTCAAACATTCTCTTTATTTCTTTCTCAATCAAGGGAAGAAGCATGGGGTTGATTCTTCTAAGTTTCTGTTTGAACGATTTTTTATTTGGTTTTAAGGGAATGGTATGTTGGATTACTGAGGTGTCATAGGACTTCAAGTCCTCATAACTCCAAGCAAATACATCTTGGAATTCTTTGAACAAATCTACATATTTCAGTTTTTGGTCAGGGGGCAGATTTTTGGATAACTTAATCATTCTGGGATGCTCTGATGTTCCTATGTTGTGTTCTTCTACGACATCATTCAAAGGTTCCATCTTTGGCTTTTTGGGCACATCATTGTCATCAAACATGTCTTCCAAGGGAGTAAGGCCGGCGGGTAGAACATTACTCTTTAAATCAATAAACTCATCCTCCGCTTTGGTTGTTTCCTCTAAACAGATTTGTTTCAACTGTTCTATGTTTGTATGGTTGAAAATAGTTGGGTTGAGGATTTGTTTAGCTGTTGTAGCTGTTACAGTCAGGTGGTTTTCTTCTGCTAACTGTTGTGAGTCGGCCATGGCATCCATGTCAATGTTTGTGTTGGAAAATTCGTCCTCCAGAGTTAAGAAACTGTTAATTTGGGCATCATTTTGAAATACCTGCCAATCCTTGACATTGTTGGGGACCAAAGGTCTGTGTTTTATTTCAGCGGTGAACTGGTGATTTGGTTCAAAGGGAAGCTTGCATGTGCTAGCAAAGGTTGCTAGACTATGGGCATGAATGTTGTGATCTCGTGCAATTTTGGTAAGCTTGAATTCACTGAAGGCATTGAGTAATTCAGTGGCAACAGCTCTGTAAGCTCTCATTCTACTATCATTAGCAACAAAGTTACCCTTTATTTGTTGTATAATCAAGTCAAAGTCACCTAGGATGGAGACTTTAATAGCTCCTAGGATTTTGAGCAACTTAAGGCCTAAGAGAAGGGCTTCATATTCTGCCATGTTGTTTGTACATCTGAAATTTAGTCTATAGGCATGGCCTTGAGTGTGATTATCATGAGTATTGTAAATCCACACTCCAGCCCCTGCTCCTAACTTGTTAACAGAACCATCAAACTCCAAATACCATGTGATTTCTTGTTTGAGGTTTGTATTGAGAGTTTCAGTGTTTTGGGGATTGGGCAGACTTACAATTTCTGTTTCGGCATTCTCTTCTTGTTGTTTGTTAGTTGCCTTGGCTGTTGAGACAATTTCATAAGTGTTGGCAACTGATTCCTCATTGATGTGCTTTCCTTGCCCCAAAGATATCAACTTATCATTAGTTGGAGGGCTGGTGTTATCATTAAATAAAATAAAAGAATCCATATCGGAATGGACTGAGTATATTGGAAAATTTTGGGGCTATTCCTCACTGCTTACCACATACTTCATTAATATTTCTCTATATAGTCTCTTTGGTTTCCCAAAGACAGATATAGTGGCATAAGAGAGGTCGAGTTGAAGGGATCCTTGCAATTTGGCTCCCCACGATCTGGATAGGAGCATGCCATACTTTGTGGGAATATCGGCAACTACTACGTCCATTAAGATTGTCTTGTTGGGGAATTAAACTAGAGAGACACGAAGGTCTTTGATCAAGCCTAAACATTTGACTTGACTTGAATCAAAGGAATACAGATCTTTGTACAGCCTTGTGACATCAAGGTTCAACCTTTCCATTACAGCTTTGGGCATAAGGTTATGTGAGGCACCTGAGTCAAACATAGCATTATGTAGTATTTTGTCATGTATGTGCAGATTGACATAAAAAGGTGGAACAGGTCCATATGTTGTTTTTTTGTTAACTTCTGGACCAAACAATACTTCAGGGGTATCATCTAAAATGTTTACATCATCCCTTACTTCTGGTAATTGAAGTGACCTTTTAATTTGTTATCTGTATACGTCATGTTTGGCAAGTTCTGAGAGGGGAATGGAAATCTTGAGTTTTCCAATCTTTGCTTCTAAATTGAATAGTTTTTCCAATGAGTTTTTGGCGTTGACAGTGGCGAATTTCTCTTTCTCAGGCATACTCTCTATGTTTTCTCTTGGAGTATCTATGTCATGATTTATGACAGTTTGTGGTATTTCTGTTTTGGGAAGATTTTTGGGAGTACTATTCAGATCTTCTTTTGGGAAGGAGGGAGGTAGGGGTCGATCAACAGGAGAGTGTATGTCTGTTACATCCTCCACAGTTACCTGATGAGGGTTTGGGACAGATCTGTCAGCTGGTTGATTGTTAGTGATATTTCCTTTACTTTTGTTGAGTTGTTTACTATATTTTGTTCTGCTAGATGGGGGAACATCAATGGTCCTTGTTCTTAATTTGTATTGCTTGTGTACCTCGTACACAGTGGTATCATAACCTTGTTTAAAGTCGAAGGACTCTCCCGACTTGGTGTGAAATTGTTTTGCATCAGGATATGATCGATCTTCTTCTGTAAGAAAGATTTGTTGTTCATTTTCTGAATCTATCAGGTTCATATGAGTCCCATCTATGGGCTCATCGGATGTAGATGCCTCCGCATAGTTTTCTTGAAAAGGAGGCCTAATATCATGGTCAGGACTTTCCCTTCCAACCTTTGTGTTTTGAGTTTTTCTGAAGTTCGGGTTCCTGATGGCATTGGGTTGTTGACCCTCCCATGAAGTTTTCCTCTCAACATTTTCTACTTTGTCACCCAGGCTGTGGATGCCACTGATGATAGCATCTAGCTTCTGATTGAAGGCTGAGGGTTCTTCTTTGAAAGTGGTTCTTCTCTCAGTCCTAGTTCTATTTCTTTTAGAAATCAGATTTGCTTCCACACTAACCGCAACATCTTGCATTTCTGCAAGGGTTTGAGGGGCTCTTTCCCTTAACTGATATGCCATCTCAGCATCAAATCCATCCGGGAATTTGTATAAAGCGAGATCAGGTGGAGGTCTTAAATTTTGTGGTATTGCATTGCAAACATTGTTAAATCTTGCACAGTAATCCAAAACTGTTTCCTGCGGTCCTCTTTTGATAGTATCATACTCCGATAGTATGTGTAGGGGATCTTTCTTTTTCTCCCATCTGTTAATAAATGCCTGGTATAAGGCTTCAGGATTTAATATATAATTGGGTGCAAGTGCCCTAAACCAGGTTCTGACATCACCGGTCAAACTTTGGACAAAAATCTTCATTCTTACACTGTCATCATCAATTTCATAACTCTCGAAATAATCATGCATCTTCTTTGTATGCTGTAGGGCGGTGCAGGAGGTTGCGCCATCAAAATAGGTAATTTTTGATTGGTAGTCCTGAGGCATAGCCCCGGGATTAGCAGGCAATTGTAAGGGCGCATATCTAGCCATGATGATGGGGATAAGCGGAATAGCTAGAGCAGCGGGGATAATAGGAACAACCGGGGTAGAAGGAGTAGTGGTAGTAATAGGAGTATGGGATGGAGGTGTAAAGGAGCTGCTTGGAGAAGGAGGTGATGAACCAGGGGAACTTGGGGTTGACCAGAATAAAACTTTGACAGGGGTTGGAAAACTTCTTGGCTGAACTGTTTCAGGACTCGCAGTAGTTGGGTCTTCTTTTTGCTTTTGTTTTCTAATGATCTTGGGAATCAAATTCAGATTTTAAACAACATTTGGGCTATTTGGATCATGATTTGATCATGTATTACACGTTTTCTTCTTAGGAGCCAGCTTCTACTCCATTTTTCGGGAATTGTTTCTAAAACACAGCAACACAGGTCGGCCGAGACCTTCATAGGTCGGTTTCTTCCTCTGTGGGGCTGCAGACTGGTTTAGTGAATTTATCTTAGGAGTTCCCCAGTGGAGTCACCATTATGTCATCACTCAGGTTGTCCCTAGGCTCCTATAGGGATACGGCCGAGGTAACCACAAACCAATCTTTGGATTGCAGGTTCTAGCCCACCTGCAATCAGAGAGGGCTCTCTCTTAATGATTCAACTTTGTTGATGATTTTAGGCTAGCTTTTGGCTCAGGGGTTTTTGTTTGTGTTTGGATGGAAGAGAATGCTTCCAGGCAGAGAGGAAATTTATGAAGTGATAAGTTTCAAACCATTGGGCATGGAGTCGCGGGTTAGGATTATCAGTGCGTCTTTCTGGTCATAAGAGAAATAATGAAGCAGGATAGCTGTTCATAACACAATCTTCAGGCTAAAGGGTGAATGATATGTAAGAAATGAGAGGCACTTAAGAATATCTCATTTAACTTAACAGAGGGCAAGATGATCTCTACCTAGGGGCAGTGAAGAATCCCTGGATAACTGTCTTGGTTTAAGGAAAACATGAGCCATGTGGAATTCATATTTATGCTTAAACAGAAGAAAACATAAAGAAACAACAAAAATTGAGCATAGAGTGTATTTAAACAAATTCTAAGCTAATTTTTTTTTCTGCTGTTCAAGAACATGATTCATGAATGAAAACAAAGGTAAGAAAAACTTATTGAGTTATGCACCGCACGAGAATTCCATAGTCAGTCTTTAACCAGTAAACATAGTGAACAATCAGTTCTCCAAGGCTCATAAGCAGTCTTTGATTATAGAAACTTATCAGACATTACAGTGCGAGTCTCTCCCGGAGAAAAATCAGCTGGAGATAGCTTGTTGACTAATCCACCAACCAAACAACCCTTCCCCCTAATATAGTATTCAGGGTTCTCTTTGTAGTGCAAATATCTCAAACCTATTTATTACAATTGACCTAAAACAGGTCAGCAAAAAGAGCTTTCTAAACCTAAACTTGTGCCAAAATTAAGTGCAAGTAAATATCTATTGAAATTGTGTCAGAGGTAGCTGGATCAAAAGGAGTGCAATGTGCCCCTTGGAGCCTCGATGCAGTACTGCTAGAATAACTGTGCTTTGGGATCTGTAGTTTTGTTCTGGTGTGAGTTAAACGTGCAATAATCATGATTTGAGAGTTTTGAGTGGCCTCGCCTTCTTTTTTGACTTTGCTAGAAGGTATTTAATTTTCTCCTGCTTTGGGCCGCTGTTAAGATCTTCACTGATACTCTTTGCTGCTACATTGATGGTCTCCGCCGCTTGCTGATACTCTTTGACGTGCTTTTTCCTTGTTGATTTGATCTGATACTCTTTAATCTCTGTCTCTGGTCTCTTCCTGTCTTCGAAACGGTTTAATTCGGCAAAATCAGGCAATTTCGGGATTTTTCGGCACAAAACGGGCCAAGGAATCAAAATATTCCCTAAAGATTCCCCAAAACGGCCTATTTCCCATAGCGATGCGCGATTAGCGCTTCGCGCTAATCATGCATCGAAAACTGCCTCCGTTTCTTGTTCCGGAGCTCCGAAGCACGATTTTTCCTCTTGCACGAATTTTCGGTTTTTTGGATGCTGACATCAGCAGTATGACGGATGACGTTAGCCAGGTGACGTGGCAGGGTGGCTCATATTTTAATGCGGTGCGATGAACTTCTTCCGATGCGATCGAAATATCGCATCGGCGGGGAACAAGAAGGCATTTATTTGGAAATGCAATGCTTGCGACTGTCGATCACCGATATCGCGATATCGCATCGGGCAACAACAGATGGGGCATAACTATGTGGTGAAAATATTGCGATATGGCGATGAGAGATGGTTTACTAGGATCTCCAGAGTGTTAAGGGAATCGACAAGGGTCTATTGCGGTCGGAAGAAGTGAGTATGTGCGTCAGAAGAGCACTTGAGGCCTTGGAAGGGGTTCGATAACCTAAAAAGGGATTTTATACTTTGGAAGGAGTCTATTACATTTAGAAGATGGTTTGAAGGGGCAGCATGAGGGCTCTTGCCAAGTTTCAGACAAACTAAGCAATTCCCACGGGTACTTATGGTTATTTTTCAACAAGGGGGAGGGATATTTACATAAGGGGATTATTTAGATAGTTTTAGTATGGGGAGAGGGAAAATATAAGGAGTTAAATACTAATGTCAGTAGTTAATATGGAGATGACAAGAAAGCACTAAGTTTCAGAGATCTTAGGCTTGAAGAGGGGAGATAGAACCTCATAGAGAGAGTGTAGATTTTCTTTGAGTGAAGCAGGTCTTCACCCAAGCTAATGACATGAAAATGATGAAACTAAGAGGTATCAAGCAGATCTTGACCTCTTCTGGGGAAATTAATTAATGATTTGGGGGAGATGGAGAAAGGGAGTTAGTTATGCCTGTTTTTGAGTTTTTTCACATAAAACTGCCTGGTGATTGTGTCCTGAGTAGAGATGACACCTTGAAAACATGGAACTGATCAGCAATCAAAATTCTGCAACCTCAAACTACCTACCCAGCCTACTTACCTAACATTTTTTCTTCTTTTGGTTTGGGTGCACTTAGACTTGCATACCCATCATTTCAATTTCTTCTTTTTTATACTTTCCTATCTACAAACTACCCTTTTTTCTTCCAAGGGCCCAGATTAAGCAGTTGGGGTCCTTTGATTCTCTACCTATCTAAGAATCTGCCAAGATTAAATTGTTTGGACATATTTTCATCCTCTATATTCTAAAACAGGAAATTGAAACCTAGGGAGACCAAGATTAAGCAGTTTGGAACCCCCTTTAGCTGAAAATTGTACAAAACTGAATAAATCCTCAAAATTTGGAAAGCAGTTTGATGAACTCTGAGTAGCCTTCTTTGCTTAGTGATTGTTTAACAAATATGGAGCATTGCAGCATGCAAAGTATGACATATTTGGTCTGTAAAATGTCAATCATGAAATATGAGTAACCTGCTGCAGCAGGAGGCTAACATAGAGGTCGAGAGAATGGTAGTGGTTAGCCCTTGTTGGTTACTAATCTTGCATTTCTGGAATCATGCATTTCTGGAATCATGGCATTTGCGCTATAACAATTTTTCTGTGACATTACAATAATAATGTAAGGGCACAATAATAACAATAGTGGGCTTCTATGGGGCACAAAAGTAACAACGTGGGCACTACATGGGTACATCAATATAATAAGGGGGTTGTACAAATAACAATAAGGGGTTACCCTAGTAGTATGGGGGCCTAAGATGGAAGCACATGGTGAAGATACCATGAATACTTTTCACCTTGGGAGTATGATGTAGGAGAATCCAACCTCCAATTCAAAAGTATTTGTCTAGACCTACGGGTCATTCATTTACTAAGTGAGTTGGTTCCCTAATTGTCATTTATTTGTAATTTACTTGTTTCTAGGAATTCTATAAGGATTGTAATATTGATGTAATTTGGTGTGTAATCAAATATTCATCTAAGAAGAAGTCTCAAGACTTTGACTAAGTTAGAGAAATCTTGGGATAGGTTAGATTTCGTAAGAGGATTTTTAGGATCTTATTAGTGGAGTGAATTATGGATCTAAAAAAATTTAAGTTTAGAATTCTTTTGTATATTCCAT
Organism: Pinus taeda; assembly: GCA_000404065.3. Lineage (NCBI taxonomy): Eukaryota > Viridiplantae > Streptophyta > Pinopsida > Pinales > Pinaceae > Pinus > Pinus taeda. The sequence continues at coordinate 7,230 of APFE031106077.1, read as the reverse complement.
AATCCCCAAAAGTTATTGGAGATCCATCACAGAGGGGAGAGAAAGTCAAGAGGAGTGAGGCCAACTAGGGCCACAAAATTAGGAATACCTTTGTAAATTCTTGTATATGTTTATGCTTATTAATGTGAGAAAACTATTTTAAAGTATTTGAAGTCTATGTAAATGAAATTCTATCTATTATGTGTGTTAATGTGTAATTGCACCTTATTATCAAACACAAGTGTGATGGAGGGTAGGCAAAGTTAAACTTGCACTAGTAGAAAATGAGAAATTAGTGACTAGGTGACTAAAACCGTTAGTCACCACAACTTTTCCAAGTGAAAGACTACCAAAAATAAGAAATTTTAAGTAACACAACTAAAAATTACTAACATAAATAACTAATTTAGTCTCACATTAAAATATATGACTAGCTAATAAGAAATACAAGTAAAAATGACTAACGTGAATGACTAATTTAGTCTAGGAACAAAAATACGACTACCTAACAAGTACTACAATAATACAAATCAATCGTTTATGTTATTCATTTTAATTATCACTTAAACACCATAAAATTGCAAGTGATATGGGATTTAAAGGTTGTTATAGATTGGATGAAAGGTTATACTTTCTTACACACTTCTTTATTGGATAAATGAATGATTAGAGCTATGGAGCCTATTAGAATATTCAGGATTATATCCTTTATCACATTCCCAAGGAATTAAATTCAAAGGGTGACAAATTATTCAAAATGGGAGTAGACTTACAACTTGGTCAAATACATTATGAAGAATACTTGCAGGGAGAAGTGTTGTGTACTGTACCTCATTTGAATACACGTTTTTTCCCCAATGACATAAATACAGTTTAACATCAATTCTTATTCATCTTGACATACTTTTTCATGATATAATTGGACTACTAATCATATTTTACGTTTAAATTTATGAGTATTATGTTGACACCTAACACCTTTACAATGAATTCTCCTAGTTTCATATAGAGAATTAGAATTCAATTACTTTAAGCTTATTTATTGTATATCCATGCCCATGTTCCAATTAGAAAAAAATTGTGTTTAAGTCCATTTTTTTCCATTTTATTCATGCAACTCTTACCTCTATATATTTAGCCTTAATAATTTTATGCCACTTAAAAACACACCTTAATAATATTAGGACACTTAAAAAAGTACAAATAAAAATTAATTGTCCACTTCAACCAATAAGAAAATATATTTAAACAACACACAATCAATTACAAAATCTTGGCAGACAAACTTGAAAACAAATTAGAAAAACTTGGCGACAAAATTGGAAAAAAAATTAGAAAAACTTGGCGGACAAACTGGGTTTTCACATTTGGTTGCCAAAGTTGGAACCTAGAATGATAGCATAGAAATTGAACAAAATGCAGAATGATAATTCTATTTTCACATTTGGGTGACGAAATTGGGTGGACTTTTATCAGGTTCTAATCTCTCTAAGACTTGGTTCATTTTTTCAAATCAACGTTTTGCAAATTTCTTTCTGTGTTTCTGAATTGTTTGTTTGAGAAACTAAAAATGGTAACAAGGAACCATGATAATAATGGTTTTGCAAGCGAACAATGAGGAGAAATCATGCACAGATCAACAATCAAGTCAAGTACGAAAATCTACATCTCTTAAAAATGGAATCTGGTCAAAACCCGATGCAAGTATGCTGAGAGAGAATAAGGGTAAAGATAGTGTTTTGGGATGACTAAGCATGGAGGGGAAACAAGGACACAAGAAGGAGAAGCTGCTAAAGATGGTGTTGATTTAGGATGCAGTATACTAAGGGAAAGGGCATTATGAGACAATGTAATTGGTGCACCAAGAAACGTTTTCTCCAGATTTGACAACACAATCAGGGTGTTTATGGTATAACATCCAAGATGGCCCCACACTCGACATAAGCTATGACATCAATAAGTCAAATGGATAAGAATGACATTATTGAAATTTTATTTCTGGTATTATTGGTATTTGTTGCCTATCACATTTATATCTCATGATTAAAGAAATAAACAAGAACAGTAAGGAACATTTTTGCAGAAAAGATGGAAATGTTGAGTTTTTTGCAAACAATGTTGTAATGGCACAAGGGATCAACCCCCCAAAAATTTGGATCTATGCTCATAAATAACATTTTTCACCTAGGGAGAGGAGCTTCCTAAAAAACATGAAGAATACATGAGAGAAACCTTCAGATGGAATTGTTGAAACTTTTGACTTTGGATTAGCTTGAAATGGTGCCACATATGTTGATCTTGTGTGAAAAATTTAATGGAAGGGTATTAAAAAAACAAAGGAATCAATTTAAGGAATACTAAAAATTTTCTTTCCTCACAGTTAGGAGACTTGAACAAGGTCGATGCCATAGCTGATCCATAATTATTTTCCCCAAAATCTGAATTTCGGGCATTAAATTTTTAGTAGGGAAGTTGGTGTACCTAATGCACTTACAAAATAAACTTCAGGATTTGATCGCCAGGTCCAAATATTCACCCTGCCATCAAAATGAAGCTCCAATATCTTTCTGTCTTAATTACAAGATTGCCTACGAAATAATTCGAACCAATCAGATAAGATTGTGGTGGGACCCTGAACACTTTCCTAGGTCACTAATCTAAGTTTCGAGAACACTCTCGGATCTCACTATTGGCTTCGGATCCTGTAGAGATCCCTCAATAAATCATAATCAACCCTCTGACAACCTACATAGGGGACCGTGAATGGGGACAATAGACATGTTAGTTGATGATCTATCTTATTTATGAATTGTCTCAGTGGGTCACATAACTTGATACTTGAACTGATCCATGACCAACCTCGATTGTTGTGAGGCCTCTTGTTGTCTTGATTTATATCACCTTTAACTCAAGAATACCTCATTCTTTTGTTTAGCTTGAATGGCTATTTTCATGGTTTTGTGCATTCTTGGAGACAATAAAGTAATTATTTACTATCTACTATGATTCCCTTGTTTTAATGAGATTTAAACATGAAAAGCATCATTAATACTAGTTTGTGTGTTTATAGGTTTAAACTTAGTCGATTAACGTTTTACCCATATGCCAATAGGCTTTGATCCTACACTCACCTCCTTATACTATGCATCATATTCCTGTACCAATTGGGATTCCTGCACTCATTCCTGCACCATTTTATTATAAGACTGCTTGCTTCCTACACCACACATCAAATTCCTACACTCATGTGGATTCCTGCACTACACATCAAATTCATGCACTCATGAGGATTCCTACACCAATTTATTATAACATTGTTTGGTTCCTGCACCTCGTATCAATTTATTGCACCAGAGTCAAAGCATGTGTACACTACTTCAATTAGTCAAATTTGGAGGACATTACTTACTCAGTAGTTTGAATATCAGTTCAAGGATATTTTTGGAAATGGTTGTTGGTCAGCATCACACTTAGTTTTCACCACAATTCGTAGACTAAGAAAAGAGGATCCAGTTACCAAAAAAATCCCTCATATACTAGATTCATCTCTACTCAATAATCAGTTGCATGAGAACTAGATTTGACATGTATCCATGGAAAACTTTTTTTTTTTTTAATTTATTCCTTTTGTATTTGATTGTCTTGTTAATATCCCAATTTCTAATGTAAACATATATATAAACTAGAAGATGGCTAGGAGCCAAAGGGGGAAAGAGAGGAAGGTCCAAATGTAGTATTACACGAGTATAGTCAACTTGTGGATTGCTCCCTCTATTTTTTGGAGTATAATATTTCTTGTACCATGTAAACACTATACATTCAAGATTAATTGAACCACTTCATGTCAGGTTCATTTCAATTTGGTTGGCCATTTCATGTATATAATCTCTATGTGAATGCAATCGTTGACAAAGGGTGCAAGCTCGTTGGGTTGGTCACCAGAATAGCTCGACATTACTCTGAATTATTCATGATTAGGTTCAATTGCGATGTGTTGAGTTAAGAGTGTTTAATTCATCATCTACTATGTGAGAATTGTAAGATTAGATCGTAATATTTATTTTTTGATAGTCTGTTTCTTTCTTTCAAAGTTGATGTCATTTTATTTGTTGCGTTTAATATGATATTGGAAAACTATCCTTTAAGTGACAAATATTTATTTACAAGGAATACAAGATCAAATTTTGTGTCACCCCTATCGATTTCATGCACCCATGGGGTATGTCTCTCCTAGTGTTTTGTATTCATGATGTCATATTATGGTTTGAGACTCTACCTCTACAGGATTTGATTACATAGTTCCACTCTTTTAAATTTTCTTAGATCCAACGAAATCTTGTGGGGTTGTGCTCTAGAATATGAGATCAATTTCACCTTAATTATTTGAATGATTATGATTTGGAGTAGAGGCATGTGGATATGGCAAGATTGTAGCTTATGAATATATTTCTTGTACCAATCTAATTTTAAATAACTTTGTTTATAGAGGTTGTGTATTCATTAGCAATAGAGGCCAGATATACACATTTTTGTTATTCAACATTTGTATCGTGAGTCCTACATGTTGGAGAGCCTACGTTGATAAAGGGAAACTACATCATGTTTAAGATCGATAATGTTTCCCCCGCATTATAGTTTCCATTTAACTTTTGGTAATTTTCTAGAGCAAGATTCAGTTTTGTTATAGAGGGACAAATGAGGCGAGAGAATTTAAACAACGTTTTCTTTCATATATTTGTTTACATAGTAAATATATCTACCAAGGTTAGATGATGCTTTAAGGTTTTCATTTCTTAAAAGGATTTTTTTACATAGGGACAAATGAGGCAGAATTAGGGCAGACTTGTTTTAATTTTCTTTTCACAAGGAATGGTTTGAATTGATCTTGAGTTTGAATTTGTTTCATCATTTATAGTCTTCCATTTTCTTATGATCCTCAGTTTGAATTGATAGGAATTGCTTGGTCTCTAGTTAAATGATAATTAGTATTGAACTGGTAAATCCCCTCTGCGGACAGAGGTGATCCCACTAGACCAACACGGGTCTAGCAACAATCACACACGCTACACGCAGGTTCCTAATTGCATAAATCAAAGATCGATTAGAATGATCTACCTGGAATCCAACGCTATTTGTTATAGAAGAAACGCCGCTCCCGTCCTTTAGCTTTGGCTGGTCACAATCTTTACGCTCCACGTAAACGGACACCTGCACAAGAAAAGAACAATACAAACGCAAGCGTAAAATCCAGTATATGCAATTATATATCGGCTAGACAAGATATAACTCAAATATCATCAGAAGACACATGAGTGGAACCATAATGATAGTCGTTCATTAATCAGTAAAACAAGAGAAATATTACAACCAAAGGGGCCTGACGTTGAACCTCCTCTGACTGGGCCAGCAGCTAAATACGCCTTGCAAAGTGACCTCTTCTCTCTCAATATTTTGGCAGCATAACCCCTCTATGACTCTCAATTCTCACTATCAATCCAGCATGAACTTGGCACTCACAATAGCTCTAGCAAAACTAGTCGGTTTAATGCAGGGTGACAGTCATTTATAGATGGAGAAGGAGGAAGTATGCATTGTATCCGGACACCTACTGAAGATTTGGCATTGTCCCAGAATAGCCACTGAACTTGGTTGTCATGGATAAGAAGATGACACTCAACCACTTCCATGAGATTTTTCCCCAGAGAACTGCATGAGCAATGAAGGAAAAAACACTTCAGTGCAATCATAACCAAATTTGGGTGGTGCGGGCTTTGTTCTGTGACAGAGCGTCCATGGGCGCGCCCTCTTTGGAGGAACTGACCCATTGGCGCGGGTAAGACACTGTGGACCCGCACTAATGGAAAAAGGACACATTTTAGGGCTAATCTGCAAAAGGTGTCTTCAGGGATTTTGAAGTTCATACTTAGGAGAATTCAATGCAAGTGTTTTTGAGTTGTGTCACTTGTCACAGGTCCATAAATGTGTCCTCCAGTGTGCGAAAGTAAGGGTAACAAGGACGGTGACCAACGGTGACAAATTACTGCGTAACAGATGCCCCCTAAAGCATGAGCCTCGAGAGAGAGAGAGAGGTGAAGTGATTTACAAGACCATATATAGCTGCCGCCGAGAATTTGCATTGAGAGATACAGTATGATAGTTCACATACATGATATATGTGGCATGGTCGCAGCCATCCATAAAGAGTACATGATGATCAAGATCCGCAGTATGGACGCAACCATCTGGTTAGGATCAATGAATAGACTCAGGTATGGTCGCAGCCATCCAGTGAAAGAGTCATGTATCAAAATCACACCTGGATTACAACAGACACAATCCAGGGTCTTGCACTCCACCTCGACCCGAACACAAGTACAAGTTCAAGCATGCGAAAATGTAAGCTGAAGTCGAACATGCATGAACATCGTCTGATTACCAGCCAATAATGAAAGCTGTTAAGAGACGCGAGAGGTACCACCAATAATGACAATGGTCCTCAAGGTACTATAGGTACAGTCTACGGCATGTGAATGAATGAGCCGATGTCGAACACTCGTAGAGTCATCCGATCGGAGGCCAATGATGAAAACCTCCCGTCGAACATGAAGAACCTGCCATTGAGGCATGCAGGCTCCAAGGTACCTGAAGGGAGTCTCTAGGTCACTCCTGGATAATGAGCTGAAGTCGACAGGAAGTGATGTTTATCGAAGGTGGGCCATAATTTTCCCCACATCATCGACACGTGACGGGAAGAGACAATATGTTTTGTGTGAAATATCCGAGGGAGGTTATACTTGCAGAGGCCAACTTCTCTTGAACATATCGGTGGCACAATGACGGATTTGGCAGTATTTGGGGGTCAAATGATCAGAGGTCGTAATGAAAGGACAATGAGCAGATGAGTGGCCAAATAGGATAACCCAAACCCATGGAGGCAAAAGTGGAGCGAGATGAGATGTCCCCACCCAGACACGAATGCAAACAGTGCCATGTTCAAGAGCGACATACTGCGGATGACGACGATTACGGTTCCTTTATTTCCCCCACCATTTCTGGCGAGTACCCCGATTATTTTCGGATGACAAGCTTGACGGGGATAGCATATGCTTGGAGAGTGTCATTTCGATGGAGCCCGATGTCATTCAGTTTTAACGAGTCTGAAAAAGGAAGAACTCGGCGTCTTTTCATTTTTAGAGAGTTTGAAAAGACAGCTGAAAAGGAAACTCCAGGGGGGTGCTTTTTCGTAAAGTT
>APFE031106072.1:18571-35791 GCA_000404065.3 Pinus taeda | reverse complement strand
TCAAGTAGGTCTTCATCACCTACCTTTATTTGCAATTAGGAACTTGCGTGATAGCATTGTTTGATTGTTGCTAGACCCATTCTGGGCTAGTAGGGATCGCCTCTATCCGTAGAGGGGATTTACCTCTCCAACAGTTATCACTAAAAAGCCAACAGACATGTTGCAGTTATGACAACATGTGACCGTATTAATTATGGTCATGAAGAGATCATCATCGGTTCTTCCCCAGTCAAAAAAGATCTTCTTCGACTCCTCCCAAGTCTGACTTCTACCAACATTTATTACCACAATAGAAGAATGCGTTGATATTGGACAATATGCATTCTTGTTAGCTTGGAAAATAACAGTAAGTGAAATGAGACTATAGCTTGGCAGGCCTATAATTTTCCAAATGTTTTTGGTCCAGATTGAGCCAGAAACTTTAAAAGAACAAAACATTCTGATATTTTTGGTTGAAACAGATCGAAATCTGGGCCTTCATTTTGGTTCTGAACATTAGATTTACAAGTTACAACAAAAAAAAAAATCGTATATTCTTGAAATGGAAATGGAATGACGTTGGTTTATAGCTTGATTAAGTGCTAAATGAACTGCATTGCAAAGTTTTCACAAAAACATTCAGAAATATACGTATGAATATTATAAAAACAATTATATTCAATCCAATGCCTAGAATCCATGGTCACAGAGACAAAGTTATAGATATTTTTACATTTAAGGAGAGCTCTATGAGCTAACTAAATGCCAAATAGACAGAAAGGCATGTCATCTCTTAGAGCATCACATTGAAGTAAAACTTAGTCATAAGAGACTTCAAATACAAATAATACTATATATCATATTGAAGATCAAGCACACGGATTGCATTCCCTGGCTAATAGATATTTATTCTATGTTGGGTTGAGCTGGGGTTGTTGTTATAGACATATTTGGGCACTGCAACCCCAATCACATATGTCCATAAACCAAGGGCTTCTGAGTCCCTAAAATTGTTGTTTCATGCCCTAAAGGAACAAGGTCAGCTAATTACATCATCTCCCAGAAGTTCTCCATAGAAAATTGTTCAAAACTGGTCAAAACTGGACCATACAGACTGCTCAGTGCAGAGGGTGTGATGCATCTCGCCTGCTCAGTGTAAAAAGTGCAATGCATACTGGAAAGCCCTTTTGTAGGGTGTGATGGGCGAGAGTAGACAAATGGCAGAGACAGTTTGCAAGGTGGATGATCATGGAATCTTCCAGAAACCTCTCCTATGACACTTGCCTCTCTGAATTCGCCTAGGGATGAGTAAGAGATCATCAATCTCCAAGTGGAATCAAGAACTATCAGAGAGAGGACACTAATCAAAATCCCAAAATCTGACTCACCCCCTACAATCATCTATATATGGATCCCTCATCCCAGAGATCCAAAGGCTGGAACATTGTATCTTGTAAGGAAGTGTTGTTGGTTTCCTGGTGGAATATCATAGTGTTGGGTGATCTAAGCTTTTCATGAGGTGAAGAAGGGCTTTCATGCTGGGAGGATGACGTTAGGTCAGATCAATGGGTTGTAATCCTCTCTTCTAATCTTTACATCAATAAAGCTATTCAAGTTTTCCTCCACATTCTTGTATGTTTGATAATATATGCATTTGTGTTGTCAATATATATATATATGGTCCTATATTGTTTACGATTGTATATCTCTGCACTTTGAAGGTATTATGCTGCTTTGACTTTACAGGTACTCTTTGAAGTGGAGTGGTCAAGGAAAGAGCGGCAAAGATCTGTCAGAGAGGAGAAGGAACAAGCAAGGAACTAAGTGAAAGATTGAGGTTGGTATTCTTTGCTCCTCTTCTATCTACTTGTAGTAAAGGAAAACGAAATTAACTTTAATCTTTTTGTTTCTAAGATAGCTACCCATCTTAGTGGGACTAGCAGCTCTGCCTAGACACTAGATTTCCCAATAACAATCTCTTATTTCTGCAGTTACTATTCATGCTTCTTTTGTTGTAGGTTACATTGGTTAAATGATTGAAGTAATTTGTTTTTATAGGTTATTTATAAATTCAAAAGCATGATTCATCCTTACAATAGCTTTGAAAAGTTATCTTCATCATTGAGCTACTTGGATTGGGTTGCTAGTTCACAAATCTAGAATTTCTGGAAGTCCCTTGTAGCAAAATAGTAGTAATTTTTTGCTATTTTTTAGAACGTGTTAACAAGATTCATTTGAGTTTGTTATACTTGTCTATGGTTATAAAAAAACCAATTTAATAACAAAATTTTCCCAATATTATTTTCACTTGATTAATTTAGGTATTTGGTAGGTTAACTAGCTCACTAGTTCTTGAATTTCCAGTTTTTATCGTAATTTTCTGCTATTTTTTAGCATGTGTTAATAGGGAATTTTGGAGTGATTCCACTTGGAATGGAGTCCTAAGACATCCTACTTAATAATAAAAAAATTATCATCCCATTTTCATTTGATTTACTTTGGAATTCGACAATTTATCTCCTTCTATAGAAAAACAAAGCGTCCTGTAGCATGTGTAAACCTAACTAGATATGCTCCAATATACTGGGTTTTTCCCCTTAATCTTGAATACTTACCACTATTTTTTGAACCATGATTGAGTAAGACAAAAATACCTCTTAAGCATTACCTCTTATCCATTGCAATTCACCTCTACAGTTATGGTTAGTGGACAAATTCATGACTTGAAAAGCATAATGATGATTTTCATGATTACTTCATGAAGTACCCTATTCACTCTATTGAAAAAGATATTTTGAATTCAGTGATTGAAGAAGCATTTCATGATTTCATTTTGTTTCATACATCTTAAGCTATGGTTTCCATTTCCAGCATCGTTATTTCTATTGCATAGACTAAGCTTCCTTTTGATGTACCATTTACACTCTGCAAATAGGTTAATGTTTGCATTTCTACAAATAGGATTAACATTTACATTCATGAAAAGTAGAATAGCCCTTCCTTTTTACAAAATTAACTAGTATTTCCTCTCTACAAACTTAATTAGGTTTCCTTTCCATTTCTGCAATAAGTTTAGGCTTGGATTCCATGGCATTCACTTCACTGCATCATATCAATGAAAGAAAGATACATTGCATGCTACACATATAGTAATGACATATCTTAAGTTTGTACTTACCTTGGGTTGATAATTTAAGTTGGTAACATTTGGAGTTGCAACATTCTTGTTGCAATATTGGGTCTCATCACTTAGTCTACTTGATCAACCTACTTTAGGCTTTCTATATTTTCAACCTATTGTTTCAAGCAGTAATCAAGAAGAAGGTAGTTTCATTTCACATGTAGAGGAGAAAATTGTTGAAGATATATCCTATAATTCTTCCCTCTTTCAAGATGATAATATCAAATTTATGACTGATGAATGAAATTGGAATCTTGATAACCTGTCAAATGATTCCAAACCCTTCATTCCAATTTATTTTGGACAACCATCACCTTGACATCCATGTTTCCACTAATACATGTGGTGATGAGTGCCCAAGACAATGGGATGATATATTTTCTTCTTCATAGGACATATATTTGTAAGTTATCAATCCATAATATTCTTCTCATAGTTCACAATCTCCATTTATGGGTTGGGATACCCTTTCAACTTAGAATGATCCTGAAATTCCTTTGATCCATTCATCTTTATATGACAAACCTAAAGAGGTAAGTTGTTAAGTTTTTGAATCTTTTATATACCATGTTGAAGAAAAGCAAGGACAATTTGAATGTCAAATTGGTATGCCTCTCTTTGACTATTATGCTAATGAAAATAATATCATAGAGCATAACATGCATATTTATCTATTGTTGTTACAAGATCAATCTGATTTAGTTACAAATGGTGTTTCTACTCTTGAGTCTTCTCATATTTCCTCACCTCTACCACACTATTAATTGTACCCATATATGTTTGATAAGTTTTTTATACTAGAAATTCCTCTAAATCTTTTAGATCTTTATTCTATTGGTCATGATTGCAATCAGTGACAAGATGGTGTGGTCCTACAATTAGAGGATGAAAAGCTTGAATCCATTATTCATGATCTATTCAATTGTAAATATTTCATAAGTCGAGAGGAAGATATTGCAACTCTAAATGATCAAGGGATCTTACTAATTGATGCATATAAATGTTCTATCCATCAAGAGTATAATATGCTTAATCTTAAATTTTATCAAACCAGTGGAATTACTAATGTTTTTACTTATACATACGACAATAATGGTGCATATCTACCTGTTGATTTTTCTAAGCCACCCAAATTTGACTGTACATTGTCTGAAATTTAGATACTTGTCATGAATTCGAGGTGATTTAGCTCTTACTGATAGTTATGTCAGGCTATCACATTTCAATTGATATATTTGAACTAATTTGGATCCATATTTTCATACATAATTATTTCTTTCATGTTCATCCATTGGATGTGAGCTCATTTTTGAAGGACTTTCAACGTTTTCAAGTTAATCCTCCTAATCCTCAAGATATAATTTCTGCTCGGATAAAGGATTCTTGTTTGGTTAGTCCCTTTGCATTTGAATCCCTTGTATCAGACCCATTATTGGAGAGAATATATTTTACAGATACACATTTTCAAAGCCTATCATTTTGATTATCAAGATAAATTTCATCTTTGGTTGGATGATCCCTCCCTTCTAGACTATTCTAATATTGATTATCTTCTTATCTATCTTGTGCATGTTTTGAGGTTAATCATCTCTCTTGTACAACCTCTCTTCTTGACTGCTCGAAAATGCTTGATTCATTTGGTGAATCAAGACCCTTGTGTTGATATGAATACTTGGTTTGATTTGACACTTGTTTTTAATCTTTTTCCAACCTGGTGTCCGAATTATTTTCCTTAATTTACAATGAAAGTGATTGTTTTAAATTCCCTCAGTTTTCATATTGTTAGATTAGTATGTAACTAGATACAAATGGAACCAATAGAGAATCGAGAATATTATATGTTAATCAACCAATCAAATCATGATACTAGTGTTAACAACTCTTACTTAATATATCATTTTCTCACTAAGACATATGATGATGATTGTTTCACATCGGTTGATGTTTTCATGATCCAAGATATTTTACTTATAAATGCATCAAAATTACATGAAACAGAGGTTATAAACCATGGAACTTAAAAGCACATAAAACAATGTGGAAATAACATGATAAGAAAGAAACCATGACATAAATATTTGATTACGGAGTTCGTCCAATTTGAACTACGTCTCAAGCCTCTGCTCAGTAGTGAGGAGGCCTTCTTTCATTAAGTAGCATAAAAAGAGATAAAAGCACAAGAAACATTCAATTACAATCCTTATACCTCCAAGCTAGAAGATGGATGACAAATGGAGAGCTCGGCTTCAGAAACAGATAGTACCACTGAAATCCTGGCAAAAAATCATGCAAAAACGCCTATCCGAACACCCAATTCAGATAATCATGCTTCTGCACTCTCTCAGAACCTCCCTGCTACTCAAGGCGAGGTTCTGACCCCTACTTCCAAGTTCGATTACTACTAGTAAAATTTTCTAAAATATCGGTCAGTCTCCTCCTCTTTTCCTATGCGAACAGTCCAAATGTTGGTGGCTAACTCCTCAATTTCCAGGCAGTTCCAAACAAATGACTAGTTTTAGATGGCAAGTTTGTTTCAGGGAGAGATTCTTGAGCCCCTGAATAGTATGCAGCAACAACCCTTTAAAACATATAAAAATAGTCCACAGACTGTTTACCGCATTAAACCTTAAACAACGGATGAATATAAAGGATTAACACTTATTCCTTAACCAATGGTTTTATCGGCACTGATAACCCATCGCAAATCAAAATTAGCATTTTCCATCGATGTATAGACCCAAGCCTTTACAATAGGTGACATGTGATTATCATGGACCTGATGGGCTATTAAACACAACATATAAGATATTAGGCCTAGAAGCTCATATCACAATCGGTGGGAACAAATGTTGGTACAATATGCAACTATTTCCCCTTGAACTGCGATTTCGATATCGTAAATCGCAACATGATTATGCAATTGTGATATATCGCATCGCAACCTGGCTTGCTCCAGGGGCCGATTATTTTAACCTTTCCCTTTTTTCGATGTGTGATTGTGATATCACAAATCGCAACCTGACTCTACAATTGTGATATATCGCATCACAACCCTGACATGCTTGGGGCTGATTTTATTTAACTCCGACAGCTTCCTTCTCCAATATGCAATATGTGGGGCCAATGGCAGCCTACCACTTGGAACATCCTCATTCGTTGAGAGTGATTTCCACGTCATCTTTCTCCTGCCACTTGTCCAAGTCAAAGTTGACCTTTGACTTGCTCTATCTTCTTCATATGAAGTCAGATTTGAGTGTCATTCACACTGTTGGAGTCAGGATGATGAGCACTTCGATCCAAAAATAAGCTTATAGAATTTCTACCACTTTGAGTTTTTATCCTTCTTACCATGCCACTGGTACTTTTTAGAGACCCACTTAGATCATTTCAAGTCTATTGATATTCATAATTCATAAATTCACTATGCAGAAACTTGTCAGATAGTTGAGTTACTTCAACATGAGCTTAGAGTTATCTCAGGTCCTCACCATATTGACACTATTTCTGGGAAAGAACAAATCAAATTTCGCTTCTAAGATTCTCTTTATGATTTGAACACACTAATTAAAAATTTATTTTCCCAAGAGTCTCAAGGTTTTCAAATTGGTTGTTTTGAATACCATGATCCAATCACTAAATGGTTAGAGCAATCTTACTTGGAAAGCTTCGTTGCTAATAATAAGTTTCGATATTTCTTGATGTTTGCAAAAACTGAAAACATGAATGAATGTTCACAAGAAGCCTTCATGGTTTGTATGATTGTCATTTCAATCAACAAGGTAAAGTTTGAGACTAGTTCAAACCAATAGGTATGGAACATAGTTCTACTGATAAGTAGCACCTTCAGTTTATTGTGTAAGCAGTTCAAGTTGTTATCTTTACTTTTTTCACATTACTTTATATTGCTTTTAGTTTTTCGTATATTTGTGTTTTGTAGGTCAGGAGAAGTTATTGTGTTTTCATTGGAAATTTAATTACACTTAGCCCTAACATTCTAGCTAGTTAGGATAGGAGTAGGTCTAGTTGCATTTTAATTTCCCTTTGCATTGCATCCGCCCTCTATTCTTCTCTCCATCTTTTCTTCATTTTATCAATTTCATTTTGCATCTTGCTCTAGTATTACACTTGCCTTCTTATTTTCCTTATCCCTTTTTTGGTCTTTCATGCAATAAGACAGTGCATGAAAATTTCTCTTGTATGGCTCAAAATATAATGTGGCAAAGCTTGAAAAGGGCATTTGTGAGGATGAAAAATTCTTAGCTAATTTGATATCCTCTTCTTTGTTTTGACTTACATTTATTTAAAGTCAACAATGTATGAACAGAAAATATGATTTGTTCCAGATGGAAATCCTTTGTCAAATTAAAAATCCTGTGTCTATTTAGGATCTTCATTCTGACTTATCCTTGTATTGAATGGTGTTTCAACCTATCGACTCAACTGAGTAGATAAGGGAATGGATAAAACTTTAAATGAGAATTTCAGCTTTAGACACTATATGAATCCCTTAAACGAGGAACAACCTCTCTTGCACGTAAATAAGGGAGGATCTATCTTCCACCCTCCAAAATAAATAAGTTCCTTTACACATTCTATTAGTAACTAAATAAAAGGGTGAAGAAGATAAAGGCTTCCTACTCTGAGAGATGAATAAAACAACTTCATTGGGGTACTGAATGTGCCTACTGAAAACGAAACAATGATTTTGTTTCCTTGGGGTGACTCCCCCTATTTACTAAAAAAACTTAGTGGAATTAAAGAAACAAAGGGGAGTTTTCTTAACTCTGATTATCAAAATATTGGTATACTTACTATCATTCTCCCCTATTGAAAAGCTGAGGTATGACTAGCCTTGTAAATGTGTTTGAAGATGAGAAAGGAAAGGAAGAGGCTATATCTCTATCTAGGATAAGTAACAAAGATGGGGTAATTTACATGGAAAATAAACACTTCTTGAAAAAATGAGACCTTACACTTAAAGGAAATAACCTAAACAAAGAAGTTGGATTTTTACGAGTGTGTCACCAAGTGTTGACACTACAATCAACATCCTCCAAATTTTTTCATATATATGAATTTTGGAGCCTAGTGAGGATCTTATGCTCTGTAATTCCATGGTCTATTCATGCTTGATTGATGTTTTAGTCTTCTTCCCATATTCTAATTTCCAATTTCACATGCTCACATAAGCTCAATCCTTGATAAATTCATAAATGCACTTCTTTCTATGTAAGATTAGATAGGCATTGTGTAGTTCCTGAAAATAAGGCTTGTGCAATCTCCAGGAATATTTATTGCGCAATGTTCAACTTAGTGTAATATGAAACCTATGCCAAAAATTAGTGCACACTCTCGATTGACAGACTCCCTATCACTTTGGTTGTAATTTTACTACTATTCCAGTGAATTTTCTCAATTGTCGCTTTTGCACACCTTTTCTTTCACAAGTGTCGCTTTCACTTTCGTGGCTATTTTTTTTTATTACTTTAACTTCAACAAGTTTTTTTTTTAAATTTATCTTTTCTCTAGAATGCGTCTCTTTCACTTTCTTCAACTTTTGCAAGTGTCATTTTTATGTTTTCTTACTCTCGCAAGTGTTGTTTTGAATGTGTTGACTACTGCATGTGTCACACTTTGGCATACTACCAGAGGTATATCTAGCACAATATTATACAATATTATACATTATATTATCCTATATATCATAAGAGTATGCACTAGAAACTTCCCCCAACTTAGCACACTTTCTGATCACAATCGATAATTGTGTAGCAACTTGTACTCTAAATGTCGTAATTCTACATTTTAATTGTCGCACTTAGAAATAAGTGTCTCTTTGCCATTGTTTCAAGGTAATCATGATGATTTAAATTATTGTGAATATTTATGGCTTATTTTTTCTTGGAATTATTGTGTTATCATGTTTTGGAACTTGTTCGTATGTTCTCCCCTCTCTTGATCCACTGATCCCACACTTAGCTATTTTCGGGATTTTCCATGTCTTCATACCTTTCTTAGTCAATGGATGAGCACATGTCACATTTCTATTCAATAGTGATGCATCCATTAACCTATGAAAATTCACATGGTGCCATCTTAAGGGTCTCCTCCTTCACAATCCATTGTGCAATATTGAACTACAGTCTCTTAGCCTTCTTTCTTATCCTTGAAAACTACACCCAAGACTCAGTCATGCTTTCATCCCTAGCACATGGGAAATTATAGTGGATAGTGCGGCTTCTCTTAGACCACTATTAAATATGATTTCATAATTACTTTATTTTTATCCTCAGTCACAACAAATTGCATGGTTTTAGTCAATAAGCCATTAACCCTTGTCCACTAGAATTTTCCACTACGCAAAGAACCTAGTTAAACTCCCTCTTTACTGCACATTGTGGATATGTAGTTAGCAGTCAGACACCCCTAGACCACTGTAACTAAAAAATTAACTATGATTTCCCTCATTCTTTCTTGGGTGGTTGCAATCCCTAGGCCCTTGGTCACTACATCCAATGCTACATACACATGATTGACTCTTTTTCTTAGCCATCTTGGAGATATTCTTAGTCCTCCTACTCAATGAAAGTTATGAAAGCATTAATATTTCACCAAGTGATGAGAATTAAATATTCATGATCCTCATTGTTCAAATATTTAACCCTTGGACTTGAGCACTAGATATTTTTTTAGGTTAGTTCCTACCATTATACATTGAGAACCTTCAAAGCATAGTCATTAACCCTTGTTTCTTGTACAAATTCACTACACTGAGTTTTGATAAGTTCTTCTTATATAGCACATGGATAATTTCTAGTTGATAGAAAGGCATTACCCATCTCCTTGCAATAAAAAAATGTGCAAAAAATAGGATCCCTCTCCTTCACAGTGCAATAAGAACCTTCCTCGAAAAGTGACTTGACTTTTTGTTGCTTGCGTTATCCAACTATGCAATCCTCTCTTCCAGTGAGCCTCCCTTAGTGTAGTGCACATTCCTAGTGGACATAAAGTCCACCTCTAAATATTTGTAGCCCTCAACTATGCTAGCATAGCATCCCGCCCCTCAAGCACTACACATTGCGCAGTTGCAGTGCCTAGTCTTGCTTTCTCTATTGACTAGAACCCCTCACGATGCCATTCCTTGTTTTACCTTTTCTCCCTTAGTTCAATGCATAGTTATAGTGGACAATGAGGTTATATAATAGTCACTATGAAGCTCAACTACACTATCAATATCTACTTCTCCCTTTAGCCCTAAGGACTACGCAGGTTTAGTCAGTAAGCTCGTCAACGCTATCTCTTACACTTTCTCATTGTGCTAGACCTTGAAGAACTCTTCCTTATAGCACATTGCACATTCCTAGTAAGTAATGATGCCTTCCTCAGCCACTCATGACCTCAAATACGTTATCCCCAACAAGCCTTCCTTTATCAACCCTCACACAATCTCATCAACGTTAACCTCTTCCTGAGCAAAGTATAAGTAGAATATAATTTATCTGGACTAATCTTGGATTGTAATGAGTGAGCTTCACCTATGTATGTACCATCTCAACATGGAAAGGTGATTCTCAAGGAATATTTCAAGTAGAGGCTACAAGGAAGCACTTGCAAAGAGCACAAAGAAGAACCATCATGAAGATCTAAAGAAATCTTGGAACATGACAGAGTGATGGACTCTCATGTTGCCTTGGAAGGTTCCAACTTTGATCCAAACCCTTTGGAGAGTGAAGATGAAGTAGCACGAAAAGAAGCTTGGCATTGCCACGTCATCATGAAGTTCCATGTCATCATTTCCAAGTTATGGCTTGTACAAGTGTCATCAAAATGTTATATTGTCAATTTATCTTGCCACATGATGTGGAATGTAATTATTTATTTTCAAGAAAATGACAAAATGTAAATGTGTGGAAGTCCAAGAGTCACATGTGGAATATGAAAAGTTACATGTGGACCAAAGAGTCAATAGAAGTTCAAAGGTCATGTAGGAGTCCAAGAGTCATGAGGGTGGCACAAAAGTCATGGGGATATGAAAGGACATTCCTCTTGCTATAAATACACCCTTATAATGCAAGAATAGGGCTTCTGGAGTCTTATTTTTTGGAGAGTTACCCTTGGCTTCTCTAGCTTGGCATATGAGATAAGGACATTCTTTGGAGAAGCAAGAAGTGACATAATGTTCCACCACTGGAGCTATTGGATCACCATTGTAACTATGTACTTGGATCTTTCAGTTGATCATTAGAATCTCATTGAACCAACAATTTTAATGCATGTACCGTGAATATTGTAATACTATTATTTAGATGTTTGTGGTATATGTTATTTTCACATGTACTAAAGAAATTGAACTACTTCATTGCCTTTGGTGCTTATCTTGTTGAATGTGTATTGTATTTTCTTTAATGATCATTGTGTCTATGTGAACTACTTCTCTATATAATTAATTAATCCTTCCTTGCTCTTGTGCACCTCTCTTAGGATAGTACTATTACTTTCCTTCTAGAGACTCACTCTTACTCCCCTCGTGAAATCCTTCTTTTACACATTATAATTGGTGCTTCACAGTGTTGACTTTCTTGTTGATTTCAAAGGTTATGTGCATAGTCTATTATATTATCCATTGCAGCAAAATAAAACATTTGATTTATGGTGGCCAAATAGATACTCTAGATGGGGCTCCTACTACAAAATGTGTGAGGTCTAATTGGGACTTCATACTGGGGATACCCCTTGTATGTTGGTTGTATCTAGAACCGTCAACACCCCCTTCTATGTTACCATAGAGATGAGCCTCCTTGAATCCACCTTCACCATATTTTAGCTCCCAGGAATTTTTCCATGGTAAAGGTATCTCATAGTCTCAACATGCCCTTCAATGTTGGAAAACATACTTTATCCCATACAATTATGGACATTTTTTTCTCCAAATTGCTACCCATCCCAACAAAAAAAAGAATGTTGGAGTTGGTGAACTTAATTTAAGATAGAAATAGGGGTCATGAGGGTAGAACATAGATCTATAGGAGGGGTTTGAAGGATATCTTTGAGAAGGACAAGGTGCCCAACAATGCAAAAAAGTGTAGAATGTCCAACCTACTAACTTTTTTTTGAGCTTGGTTAGAAGGTCCTTTCATAATCTCCATTTGAGATAATTGTCTTCCAAGGGAGCTCCTAAGTATTTCAAGGGAATTATACTAATTTGGAACCTAATAATTCTCACTATATGTCTTCGGACTTAGACATGAGTATTACAAAACAAGACTTGATATTTTGGCTTTATGATCTGCATATCTGAGGCTTGAGAGAATTAGTCCAAGATTTTTGAGAAACACTTTTCCTCTTGGATAGTTGGGATTCCAAAAATCATGGTATCATCCACAAATTTTTGGTGACTCAAAGGGAGATGCTCTCCAAAAAAGTGTATACCTTTGATATTTGTTTCCACCACTACCACTTTGAAATCTCTTCTCAAAACTTCCACTGCCAATATGAAGAGAAGGGTGAGAGAGGATCTCCTTGATGAATGCCCCAAGAAGTTGTGAATGGACTAGTGGGAGAGTCATCTACAAGGATGGAGAAGCAAACAAAAGAAAGAAGGCTATTAATCCATTCAATCCACTCTCAATCAAAGCTAAAGGTATTGAGAGTATTGAAGAGGTAGTTCCAATTAAGATTATCTATGGATTTTGAAATTTCCAACTTGAGTAGCATGCCATATTTCGTACAAATTTTTAAATAATGGATTTCTTTGTTCATTGTAATGTTTACATCTAATATTTGTTGACCCTCGACATAGATTGTTTTCTCCAATGAGAATATCTCTAGTAGGAAAGGTTTGAGACAATTGGCGATAATTTTGGTAATGAATTTGTATATAAAACTACATAAGGCTATGGGCCTATAACTACTAGTATCCTCCACCTTGTATTTCTTCATCATTAGCATGAGGAAGGTCGCATCTAAGGCCTTCAAGATGGATTTTGATTACCTGGATTCCTCCACAACATGCCAGACATCTTGCCCACTATAAACTAACAACTTTGAAACAATATAGTCATGAATCCATCCACATCAGGAGCTTTGTTACAAGGAATTTCTTTAATTATTACCTCAACTTATTCAAATGATATTTCCCTAAGAAGGGATTCATTCTACTACCAAGTTACCAAATATGGGATGTGATTCATCATCTGTTGGATTGTTTGTTTCCTATTGGGTGTAGAAATTCTAACTGTAGATTAACCTGATAATGCAATATAACTAAAGAAAAATATTTTAATCTACTTCTACAATCGATTATGTGGAAGCTTAAAACATTTGAGCAAGATCAAGTTGAACACATATAACCAAAAGAAGAATCAATTCACATGAAACACAGAAGAATACTCAGGGGAAAGCCTCAACTAAAAACCCCACTATTTGTATTATCATACAAGTGGAAATATATCAGGATTACAAAAAGCCTTAGCTCTTAGAGCTAGCCAACACTCAGTACAATCCCTCACAAATTCTCACAGACAAAATTGGCTGCTTATAAGCCTTCTCCTCTACCATCCAAGCTCCTATTTCCTTGCGCTATTTCTCCTGGGTGATCCTATTGTTACCAAGTGTAACATTTATCACTCACACTGATCTCACACCCTATAAAACTGCGCAATACTCGGGGAATGAATTCCTTCTACATGCATGATTTTTGTTTATAGGGAAACTCATGCAACTAATAGTACATTATCCCTATCTTTAATCTCAACTGGGTCTTTCTCATAATAGACATGCATGAGTTATTGATGAGAATCTTCAGTTATCTGGAATACACTAGCTGGATGCATGCATGCATTAACTGATTGAACTCACAATTAGTTCCTCAAATAGTTTGGAACTAATTTAACTGGGCTTAACTCAGTAAACTAAGCTAACTAATTACAACTCAAATACAACTCAATCTTATCTCCTTAATTAAGGGATAACTGTTGCATGACTTTAGAAAGACTTCTAGCTTGAATTTCTCCAATTAATTAACTTAAGATGAATTAATTAATTATTTTCCAAGCAGCAGGTGAGACTAAATTCTAATTTTAATTATCAATTTTAATTCAAGGACAAATTAAAATTGGAATATTCTTGTTGCCACATTTCAACACTCCCTCTCAACAAGAAAGGGATTATCGGTCACCTCGATCCTGTCTCTATGGAACTTGAATTTACACTTTGACAATGCCTTTGTCAAAATGTCAGCATCTTGGTCCTCGATCGAAATATACTGCAACAACATGATCCTCCTCACTACACAGTCTCTGAGATGATTATATCAGATATTGATGTGGTTGGACCTATCATGAAATACTGGATTCTCAGAGTGTTTGATACAACTCTTATTATCACAATAGATCACAGTTGGATCCATCCTCTGATCAAACAAACCAACTAGAATTTTCCGCATCCAGATGACCTCACAAGCTTCCTAACTTGAAACCATATATTCAGCCTCTGCCGAGCTAAGTGCAACTGACCTATGTTTCCTACTGTACCAAGAAACTACAGCTGACCCAAGGTTGAAAATCCATCTTGATGTGCTCTTTTGATTTGATGGACTTCCCACCCAATCTACATCATTGA
The DNA here is from genome assembly GCA_000404065.3 of Pinus taeda. Taxonomy (NCBI): domain Eukaryota; kingdom Viridiplantae; phylum Streptophyta; class Pinopsida; order Pinales; family Pinaceae; genus Pinus; species Pinus taeda. The sequence continues at coordinate 21,012 of APFE031106072.1, read as the reverse complement.
GTCAATGTAGCCTCACTCCCTTTATATGTCTATACCATAATCCATACTGAGATGTTGAGGTATATCAATACATGATTTAGTTCCTTCCAAAAAATCTTGGTAGGTTGAACCATCGCTTGACTCAACTAGTTCACCGCATAGCACAAATCTAGTCGTGTGTTCACTAAGTACATTAGTGAACCCACAAGCTGCCTGTACATAGTAGTCTCTACTACTTCTCCTGAAGTAGCATGCTCCTTCCTCTAGTTACCTGCTAGAGGAGTCTGCATGGGCTTGCACTTATCCATGTGGAATATCCTGAGTATCTCATTGGCATACTTGCCCTAAGACACAAACAACTCCCCATCCATCTGCCACACTTCCATGCCAAGGAAGTAATGCATGAGACCCATGTCTTTCATCTCGAATTATCTTGCAAGGTCTTCCTTGCAAGACATGATCAACTGATCATCACCTATCAATATGAGATCATTAACATAAAGTAAAATGATCATCTACTTACCTTTCACCATGATTTGGTACAGGTTCACATCTACTTCACTCTTTGTGAAGCCCAACTCGGTGAAGTAGTTGTCTATCCTGGTGTACCAAGCACGAGGTGCTTGCTTTAGCTCGTACAAAGCTCTCTTGAGTTGGCACACATGTGATTCATGATTGAAGGTCTCAAAATCTTTCGGCTGCTCTATGCACACCTCTTCCTCAATCTTGCCATTGAGGAATACAGTCTTCACATCCATTTGATGGATCTTCCAACCCATCTGTGTTGATAGTGCCAACATCGATCTGATAGATGAGTACCTTGCTATAGGAGCAAAAGTCTCATCATAGTCAATCCTCTCAACCTGTGAGAAACCACGAGAAACAAATCTTTCCTTATGCTTCTCCACACTACCATCAGCAACTTTCTTTACCTTGTAAAGCCAACGGGAACTCACAACTGATTTGTTCTCTAGTCTTGGAACCACATCCCAAACATTGTTATGAACTATGGAGTCATACGCCTCCACCATAACATCAACCCAAATTAGATGTTGCACTGCTTCCTCAAAGGAATATGGCTCGGTCTCAATACATTCCCCAACAAGGGCCATGTATCCAGTGTACCTCTCAAGTGACCTCCTCTATCTATGCCGAGAATATGGTTCTCCCACATTCTCTCTTGTATCTATCAAAAATCTATCAATTTCTCTTATGCGCTTCCATCCATCTCTAGAAGACTCTGATTGAGTGGACGTCTCCACTCCTGGAACCTCTACATGCGGCTGCTTTGCATCAATCTGAGGCTCCTCCTCCTTAGGAACCAACAACTCCTCCATATCTTGTAGTTGGAGCTCCCTCTCGAGGGAAACTTGCATGGCCTTCTGCTCATCAAACCTGAGATCTCTACGAACCACTGTCCTCGGACTGGTAGGCAAGTACACCCGATAGTTATGGGGTGTATCAGTGTACCCCACAAGTATCCCAAACTCAGTTTTCAGCTCAATCTTGTTTCGTGCATCCTTTGTCACATGGTAATATACCGATGAGCCAAAGATCCTGAAGTGACCCACATCTGGTCTCTTACTGGAGAAAGCTTCCTCTGGTGTCTTCATCCCAAGTATGTGATGTGGGCTTCTATTCTGCAAATAGACTGTTGTGTTGCATGAATCAACCCACAAATGAAGTGGTAGGCCTTGGTCATGCAGCATCGCCCATGCTACCCCTACAATAGTTCTATTCTTCCTCTCGACCACCCCATTGTACTGTGGGTTATGAGGTGTCATCAACTCTCGTTTAATTCCTTCTACTGCACATAATTCCTTAAACTCTTGAGAGACATATTCTCCACCATTGTCGCTTCTCAAGGCCTTGATCTTCTTCCCTAATTCTTTCTCGACCAAATCTTTGAACTCACAAAACTTTGAGAAGGTTTGGTCCTTCTTCTGCATGAAATAAATCCAACATTTACGAGAATAATCATCAATGAAAATCACATAATACCTTTGCTTCATTGTGGATGCCATCAAGAATGGTCTAGACACATCAGTATGAACTCGCTCTAAGATTGCTTCTGCTTGACTGTCTCGATCATGAAAGGAAGACTTGGCGTACTTTCCCAAGGTACAACCTTTTCATGTGTCAAGTTGCTCAAGTTTACATTTGGGAAGTCTTGTAGATATCTGTTGCATTATCTTCAAGGCCCCATGGTGCAAATGGCCCAACTGCCTATGCCATAACTCGCCAATGTCTTGGCTTTGCACCAATTCTGCTTTAGAACTCAATGTTGCACAATCATCTACCTCTAGTTTATAGAGATTATTCACTTGAATCCTGATCCTCTTGGTCTGACCCGTGGCTATGTGTCTTAGGAACTCCTTTCCTTTATTGAAGACAACATCGTAGCCTTTGTCCTCCAACATCACAACAAATACCAAGTTCTTCTTCAGTCCAGGCACATACTT
>APFE031106066.1:2529-12743 GCA_000404065.3 Pinus taeda | reverse complement strand
AAACTCTCATTCATATGTGAAAGAAACAACGTAAACAAGATCATTTAAGTATACATGTTCATAACTATTTCTGATGAAAACGTGAAAAATTGAAGAAATTGAGCTTAAGGTGTAGTTAAACAAATCCTAAGCTATTCTTCTTTTCTGCAATTTAGATGGCGGAACGGTGGTAAAAACATGAAAATTAACAGAGGTGAGAAACACTTATGAATCATGTAGAAGCACAGGAATTCCTTAATCACTCCTTGGCCAATTAAACACATCAAGCGGTTTCGAAATCGATGCTTTCAGCAGTCTTTGATTATAGAAAGTATGACAGTTACAGTGCGGGTCTCTGCTTGAAGAAAATGTTGAGAAGAAGATTAAGCAATGTCTTCGACTCACTAACCAACCAACCCCTCACTACATCTTTCAGGGTGGTATATATAAGCAAAATATCATAAATTCATTTATTACAATTGACCTAAACAGGTCTGCTAAAAAGCTTTTCTAAAACCTAAGTGTTGCTGGAATTAAATGCAAGTAAGTCCTTTGGGCTGCGCTAGAGTCATCTGAATCAGAAAATACTGCAATGTGGCCCTTGGAGGCTCGATGTGGTACTGCTGGAGTAACTGTGCTTCGGGATCTGTAGTTCTGTTCTAGTGCGAGTTAAATGTGCAATAATTATGATTTGAGGGTTTTTGAGTGGCTTCGCCCTCTTTCTTTGACTTTGCTGGAAGGTATTAAATGTTCTCCTGCTTAGGGCTACTGCTTAAGATTTTCGCTGATACTCTTTGCCGCTACATTGATGGCTTCCGCCGCCTGCTGATACTCTTTGACATGCTTGTTCCCTGATGATTTGATCTGATACACTTTAATCTCTGTCATTGGTCCTTTGCTGTCTTTAAACCAGATTAATTTGGCAAAATCGGGCGATTTCGTGCTTTTTCGGCGCAAAACGGGCCAAGGAATCAAAAGATTCCCCAAAGATTCCCCAAAACGGCTTATTTCCCATGGCGATGCACGATTAGCGCTTCGCGCTAGTCGCGCATCGAAAATTGCCTCTGTTTCTGTTTTCTGGAGCTCCGAAGTGCGATTTCTCTTCCTGCGCGAATTTTCGGTTTCTTGGCTACTGACGTCAGCGGTGGGTCCTGGTACATATGTGATATGGTGGGGTGCTCATACTTGAAGGCGATGCGATGGACTTCTTCTGACGCGATCGCAAAATTGCGTCGGTGGGGAACGGGAAGGTAATTTATTTGGACATGCGACGTTTACGACTGTCGATCGCCGATATCGCGATATCGCATCGGGTAACGACAGATGGGGCATCACTTATATGGTGAGAATATTGCGATCTTGCAATGCGAGCTGGCTTTCTAGGGTCTGCGGATTGGTAAGGAGGACGACAAGGGGTTTATTGCGGTCGGAAGGAGTGAGTAAGTGGGTCAGAAAGGCATTTGAGGCTTCAGAAGGAGTCCGATAACCTAAAAAAGGGAGTTTATACTCTAGAAGGAGTCCATTTTATTTAGAAGATGGTTTGAAGGGGCAACGTGAGGGTTCTTGCTAAGTTTCAGGTAAACTGAGCAATTCCCGGGGGTACTTATGGTTATTTTTCAACCAGGGGGAGGGATATTTACATAGGGGATGATTATTTACATAGTTTTAGTAGGGGGATCGGAAAATATAGGGAGTTAAATAATAATGTCAGTAGTTAATATGGAGATGATAAGAAAGCGCTAAGTTCGGGAGATCTTAGGCTGTTATGAGGGGATAGAAGCTTATAGAGAGAGTATGGAATATCTTTGAGCAAAGCAGATCTTCACCCAAGCTAATGATATGCAAAATGATGGAACTTAAGAGGTATCGAGCATATCTTGACCTCTTTTCAGGGAAATTAGTTAATGATTGGGGGAGATGGAGAAAGGAAGTTAGTGATACCTGTTTTTGAGCTTCTCGCATGGAACTGCCTGGTGATTGTGTCCTGAGTAAAGATGACACTTGGAAACGTGGAACTGATCAGCAATCAAGATTCAGCAACCTCAAAACTACCTACCCAGCCTACTTACCTAACATTTTTCTTCTTTTGGTTTGGGTGCACTTAGCCTTGCAAACCCATCATTTCAATTTTTCTTTTTCATGCTTTCATATCCACACACTACCCTTATTTCATTCGAGGACCGAGATTAAGCTGTTGGGCTCCTCTGATTCTCTACCTATCTAAGAATCTGCCAATATTAAGCTGTTTGGACAGATTTTCATTCTCTATATTCTAAAATGGGAAATTTAAACCTAGTGAGACCAAGATTAAGCTGTTTGGACCTCCCTTTAACCGAAAATTGGCGACACCAGAATAACTTCTCAAAATTTGGAAGGCAGTTAAATGAACTCTGTGTAGCCTTCTTCGCTTGGAGACTTTTTAAGCAAATATGGAGCATTGTAGCATGCAAAGTATCACATATTTGGCCTGTAAAAATGTCAATCATGAAATATGATTAACCTGCTGCAGCAGGAGGCTAACAGTGGCTCCATTTAGGGATGGCTTTTCCTTGTGAGAAGCGAAGAACAGCAGGTCAAAATTGTGGCATAGAAAGGCTGCTGCTGATGTATTTGGTCCTCACCAAGAAAGCATGCTAAAGAACTTGAGTTAAGAAGAAGTTCTATGCAGTCTGTAATAGGATCAATAAAAACATTATGTGAGACAGTTTCTTTTGGGCCTTCTTGGTCAGATGGAACAGCTACATCCTCGGTAACAAGCCCTGCAACTAATCCTTCAGTCTTTGCCTTGAAAACAAAATTATCCTCAATCTGTAAGTCAGAAGGTAGTACTATTTCCCCATGGCTTGGGGGAGGGAGATTTTGGAAAAATTATTTAGGGTCGCGAAAACTATATGACTGAATTTGAGATTCCAAGAGTTCAATTTCATTTTCATATATTTCAACAACTAACTCAAGAAAAGGTTTACTCGGGCGTCCTGTTGTTTTTAACAACACCAATCTGAAAAATTCTTCATTAAGCTCAAGTTATGATAAACTTTCCCTGAATTCATATAAAGCTTTATCAAATGAAACATCTTCCACAAACCCGGTCATCCTGTCTTACTTTTAATGCTTTGAAATATGGACTCTTTGGTTGCATTGCAAAATTGGTTCGTTCCTTAGTGGAGCCTTGATTGAAAATGAAGTGGAGTCGCCAGGTGGATGCCTTAACTTTGAAGTGCCTTATCTCTATCCACCATCAAAGATCACAACTAAACATGGAAAGCTCTGAAGAAAAGGAGCACTTTCTCCAGAAATCGGGGTTTACAGTAATGAACAATGCGATTCAGTTCCCCAGTGGAGTCGCCATTATGTTATCACTCAGGTTGTCCCTAGGTTCCTGTTTCAGAATACGGCCGAGGTAACCACAAACCAATCTTTGGATTGCAGGTTCTGGCCCACCTGCAATCAGAGAGGGCTCTCTCTTAATGATTCAACTTTATTGATGATTTTAGGCTAGCTTCTAGCTCAGGGGTTTTTGTTTGTATTTGGATGGAAGGTAGAAATCTCAAGCAAAGAGGCAAGGTAAGGTGTGATAAGTTTCAAACCATTGGGCATTGAGTCATGGATTAAGGCTTGCTATTGCGTCTTCTTGGTCATAAGAGGATTAAGGAGCGAGATAGCCACACATGATACAATTATCAATCTACTAAAGGGATGGAATGAAAATCAGAGATGAAAGGCAAAGGAGAATCATTTCATCATACTGAAAAAGAGGAGAAGTGGATGAATGGTTATCTAGGAGTAGCTAAGAATTCCTAAAATCTCATTCATATGTGGAAGAAACAACGTAAACAAGATCATATAAGTATACATGTTCATAACTATTTCTGATGAAAACATGAAAAAATGCAGAAATTGAGCTTAAGGTGTAGTTAAACAAATCCTAAGCTATTCTTCTTTTCTGCAATTTAGATGGCGGAATGGTGGTAAAAACATGAAAATTAACAGAGGTGAGAAACACTTATTGAATCATGTAGAAGCACAGGAATTCCTTAATCACTCCTTGGCCAATTAAACACATCAAGCAGTTTCGAAATCCATGCTTTTAGCAGTCTTTGATTATAGAAAGTATGACAGTTATAGTGCGTGTCTCTGCTTGAAGAAAATGTTGAGAAGAAGATTAAGCAATGTCTTCGACTCACTAACCAACCAACCCCTCACTACATCTTTCAGGGTGGTATATATAAGCAAAATATCAGAAAGTCATTTATTACAATTGAACTAAATTGGTCTGCTGAAAATCTTTTCTAAAACCTAAGTGTTGCTGGAATTAAATGCAGGTAAGTCCTTTGGGCTGCGCTAGAGGCAGCTGAATCAGAAAAGACTGCAATGTGGCCCTTGGAGGCTCGATGCGGTACTGCTGGAGTAACTGTGCTTCAGGATCTGTAGTTCTGTTCTGTTGTGAGTTAAATGTGCAATAATTATGATTTGAGGGTTTTTGAGTGGCTTCACCCTGTTTCTTTGACTTTGCTAGAAGGTATTAAATGTTCTCCTGCTTTGGGATGCTGCTTAATATTTTCACTGATACTCTTTGCCGCTACATTGATGGCTTCCGCCGCCTGCTGATACTCTTTTACATGCTTGTTCCCTAATGATTTGATCTGATACACTTTAATCTCTGTCATTGGTCCTTTGCTGTCTTTAAACCAGATTAATTTGGCAAAATCGGGCGATTTCGGGCTTTTTCGGCGCAAAACGGGCCAAGGAATCAAAAGATTCCCTAAAGATTCCCCAAAACAGCCTATTTCTTGTAGCGATGGGCGATTAGCGCTTCGCGCTAATCGCGCATCGAAAACTGCCTCTGTTTCTTGTTCTGGAGCTCCGAAGTGCGATTTCTCTTCCTGCGAGAATTTTCGGTTTCTTGGCTGCTGACGTCAGCGATGGGTCCTGGTAATGTGACATGGTGGGGTGCTCATACTTGAAGGCGATGCGATGGAATTCTTCCGATGCGATCGCAAAATCGCGTTAGCGAGGAACGGGAAGGTAATTTATTTGGACATGCGATGCTTGCGACTGTCGATCGCTGATATCGCGATATCGCGTCGGGTAACGACGGATGGGGTATCACTTATATGGTGAGAATATTGCGATCTTGCGATGCAAGCTGGCTTTCTAGGGTCTGCGGATTGTTAAGGAAGACGGCAAGGGGTTTATTGTAGTCGGAAGGAGTGAGTAAGAGGGTCAGAAAGGCATTTGAGGCTTCGGAAGGAGTCTGATAACCTAAAAAAGGGAGCTTATACTCTGGAAGGAGACCATTGTATTTAGAAGATGGTTTGAAGGGGCAGCATGAGGGTTCTTGCTAAGTTTCAGGTAAACTGAGCAATTCCCGGGAGTACTTATGGTTATTTTTCAACCAGGGGGAGGGATATTTACATAGGGGATGATTATTTACATATTTTTAGTAGGGGGATGGGAAACTATAGGGAGTTAAATAATAATGTCAGTAGTTAATATGGAGATGGTAAGAAAGCGCTAAGTTCAGGAGATATTACGCTATTACGAGGGGATAGAAGCTTATAGAGAGAGTATGGAATATCTTTGAGCAAAGCAAATCTTCACCCAAGCTAATGATATGAAAATGATGGAACTTAAGAGGTATCAAGCAGATCTTGACCTCTTTTTGGCGAAATTAGTTAATGATTGGGGGAGATGGAGAAAGGAAGTTAGTGATACCTGTTTTTGAGCTTCTCGCATGGAACTGCATGGTGATTGTGTCCTGAGTAAAGATGACACCTGGAAACCTGGAACTGATCAGCAATCAAGATTCAGCAACCTCTAAACTACCTACCCAGCCTACTTACCTAACATGTTTTCTTATTTTGGTTTGGGTGCACTTAGACTTGCAAACCCATCATTTCAATTTTTCTTTTTCACGCTTTCCTATCCACAGACTACCCTTATTTCATGTGAGGACCCAGAGTAAGTTGTTGGGCTCCTCTGGTTCTCTACCTCTCTAAGAATCTGCCAAGATTAAGCTGTTTGGACAGATTTTCATTCTCTATATTCTAAAACGGGAAATTTAAACCTAGGGAGACCTAGATTAAGCTGCTTGGACCTCCCTTTAACCGAAAATTGGCGACACCGGAATAACTTCTCAAAATTTGGAAGGTAGTTAAATGAAATCTTAGTATCCTTCTTCGCTTGGAGACTGTTTAAGCAAATATGGAGCATTGCAACATGCAAAGTATGACATATTTGGCCTGTAAAAATGTTAATCATGAAATATGATTAACCTGCTGCAGTAGGAGGCTAACAGTAAGGAAGCAGAATCTTCTAAATCTAACCCATCAACCTTAGCTCCGTCTGGTTCCGATCCGCTAGATCGAGAAACCTAATCCAGACTTAATATTCAAACCGCATGTTAAAGGTATACTTTGAAAGTCAGCTTTCAATCCACATGCGAGAGCTACTCAGAACTATAACATTGTTGAAGATTTAGTTGTTTCCCCTTCAGCAATGTCGGCTTTGGAGGTGCTACAATCTTGTCCAGCACAATGTAAATTGCTATTGTCTGCTATAGGAGCTGTTGATCTTCAGGAATCAAACCTCATAGTCTTCGATTTAGAAAATAGTACACCTCATTTACCTCATCAAATGGCTTTCTAGATTCTAGTGTTAGTAAAAAATAGTCCTTGCTTTAGGATTGTGATTGATGAGGGAGCTTCAATGTGTATTATGTCGATACAGTGTTGGAAAGCCCTTGGTTCTCCTACACTCAATAAATTCCCGATGATTCTGAAGGCCTTTGATGGCCGAGGGTTTCATCCTTATGGCATTTTGCAGGACTTACCTATAGGGGTTGAAGGAAAAACTATTAATCTAGATGTGGAGGTGGTTGATGCCCCTCTGGATTACCACCTTCTTTTGGGTCGTAGCTGGTCTTACGCCATGACTACTATTGTTTCATCAGTCTTTTGGCTTATTAAGTTTCCACATAATGGAAAGATCGTTACAATAGATTAGTTAACTTACATTTCATCCGACCCATCCTCTGCTAAGAGTATTCAACATATTGGTAAAACCGTTATCCCTTATAAGGATGTTGGGGTAGGATTAGTTAAAGATTATGGTTTACTGAGAACCTTTTCATTTCCTCCTCCCAATGTACCATTTCCTTTCGCGACTGTTCATATGATTTCATTAGAACCCATTGTTCTTGATGATCCTTGGATCGTTCCATTCGATTCCGAGGTGGACCCTTTTGGTGATGCCATGCCTTTGAGTCCCTTTGAAGTTGCTTATCAGGTTGTACAGTCGTTTTCTCACTCAAGTTCAACCAATCTTGATCTAGTGAATGTGATCCATGGAGAATCACTTTCAATCTCAACCTCAGATTCAACAAACCTTTCTGAAACTATTCACACTGATGAGCAAATTCGGGAACTTTTGTCTGTTGATGCATTACCATGGGAAGATCTCCATCATCGATCTTTATTTTTAGCTGATATTGATCATTTTGAGAATGATTTTTCATCCATTTTTACTGCTGAATATGTCACAGAACCATGGAATCCATTGAAACATCCTGATTCTGAACAAAATTTAGCAAATATTTCTCGAACGGTTCATATCGACATTTCAGTCAAACCTGGGATTGTTGAAAACATTCACATAGGTGCTTCTTGTATGGACACTGAAGTAAAAAAATATAAAGCCCTATTTCAAGAAATTCGTGACATGTTTTCTTGGTCCTATGAGGAAATGCCAGGAATTGATCCTACAATTGTTGTTCATGCGATCAAAACTTACCCGGATGCTAAACTCATCCGACAACGTTTGCGTCAAATTCACCCACGAAATGTTGTTGCCATCAAAAAGGGAGTTGAGAAATTACTTAAAGCATGTTTCATTTATCTAATTCCTTTAACGGATTGGGTATCGAATATTGTTTCGGTTACTAAAAAACAAGGGACAATAAGAATATGTATTGACTACAGGGATATCAATCATGCTTGTCCTAAGGACAATTATCTAACACCCTATATCGATCAAATTATCGATGATTGTGCCTGCAGTGAAATTTTCTCCTTTATGGATGGCTTTTCTGATTACAATCAAATTAACATTCTACTTGCCGATCAACCAAAAACGACATTCATTTGTCCATGGGGGATTCAAAGGGCTATGTCTTATGCATTTCATGACATCAAGCACATTGTGCAGCCTTATCTCGATGATTTACCTGCTCATTCTTTACGTAGAGCCGACCATCTCTCTCATTTACGAGCAATTTTTGTGAGATGTAAGCATTATCATATTACACTGAATCCTCACATTTATGTTTTCTGTATAGAAACAGGTCTTTTATTGGGATATGTTGTATCCAAAGCCGGCATTCGTGTCGATCCTTCGAAGGTTGAAGCCATCGTCAAATTACCACCTCCTTTGACTCTTCGCCTACTCTAGAGTTTGTAAGGGAAAGCAAACTTTTTACGTCGTTTCATTCCTAACTACGCCGAGATTACAAAAGCTTTCCCCTGGTTGTTGAAATAGAAAAATCCATTCCTTTGGGATGAGATAGTTGACAAATCTTTTGATGCCCTTAAACACGCGTTGACTCATGTGCCATTATTGCATCCTCCCAGCTACAACCAGGATTAATTCTTGTACCTCATTGCTTCCCATTCGACCATTGGGATGGTTTTAGTTCAACAGGATGAATTTTAGAGTGAACATGTGATTTATTATCTTAGTCAAACTCTAACTCCAACTGATTTAAAATATTCACATGTGGAGAAACTAGCCTTGGCAGCAATATAAGCTGTTCAATGATTTCGTCATTACATTTTGTTATGCAAAACCACGATCATTTCTAACTGTAACCCTATGCAATACATTTTGACTAAGCAATTGCTAGGTGTAGTTTTTAATCTCGTATAGAAATTACCTGCATACGAATTCTAAATCACAAGAAAAAATAAAAATGCGAGAGCATAACACATAACACACATATACATAGAGATTTCCCACTGGATCCCAAAACCGGGACTACCAGCTTGATTTTTCATTATGTTCCATTCAATGTTACAATACATATTTATGCATGCTGAAGCATCCAATACCATGGACCGAAAACCATCAGGTCAAAAACCATGGACCGAAAACCATTGCGTCCAAAAAAACATGTGTGAAAATCATGCACAAAACCATAGGTGGGTCCGCCCAACCTAGCATAGGGTCCAAAAGAAAAACTTTCCGGGGCGCTGTCCCGGACCCCATAAAGTGGGGTTACGGGTACCCCTCAAACCCCTTGTTAACTATGTGGAAAGAATATAACAAAACCCAACAATATCCCACTTGTTGTTTTCCTTCCATAGGGGGCCACAGGAGATCTTAGTCATTTTTCCAGCCCTCAAACACCCATTGTTTCTCTACATCAAGAGAACTTCTCAGAGCTAACAGATTTTGTCAATCCATCTGCGGTATTCTTCAAATTGTCCACCTTTACCAGCAACACCTTTTTGTCTTCTATCATATCCCTCACAAAGTGATACTGAACATCAAAGTGCTTTGTCTTTGAATGATAAGCAGGGTTCTTTGCCAAGAAATTGCACTTTGGCTGTCACAGTCTATCCTTATAGATGCCTGTACTAACCCCATACTTGAACATAATCTCTCCAACCAAACTGCTTCCTTGCTTGCATGAGTGGCTGCCATGTATTCTACCTCTGTAGTTGACAGTGCCACTATAGATTTTTTCTTACTCATCCAACTGACTCCACCTGCCAATAGGTTAAACACATACCCACTTGTAGATCTTCTCTGATCTAGATCTCCAGCCCAGTCTGCATCAACAAAGCCATGAATATCCAACACTCTGTCCAATCCTGCTCTTCATTGGTAGCACAAACCATAATCACTAGTGCCATGCAAATACCTGAAAACCCGTTTCACTGCTGTCTAGTGCTCCTTCCCTGGTTTTGACATAAACTTGCTCAATACTCCCACTGCATGTGCAATGTCTGGTCTAGTATAGACCATTGCATACATCAAGCTACCGGCTACACTTGCATATGGAACACGGGGCATGTCCTCTTCCTCTTGTTGTGTCTTGGGACACCGTTCAGCAGATAACCTCACACCTACAGGAACAGGAACCTTCACCGGTTTACTATCCTGCATATTAAACCTCTGCAGTATTGTCTTGACATACTTCCTCTAGTTTAACCAGAGCTTCCTCTTTGCTCGATCTC